>JAJHSJ010000828.1:0-44685 GCA_021015155.1 Magnolia officinalis | reverse complement strand
CCCCCCCCCCCCCCCCCCCCCAAGTTGGCATATATTATTGGCTAGATTTCTTGAAGAATCTAGAATTCTTAAAATCAGTATGTTTAAATTCGATTTTATTTTTTTTTATTATTTTTTTAATTAATTAATTTTAAGGTTGCCATAAGTAAGCTTTGGCTTGTGCCTTGTGTCTTGATAAATTGAGTAGGATGATTGTGGCAAGGAGATTTTGATGGTTGACTTAAGTAGTGTGGAACTTCAATAGGTTATACCATTTCTCCTAGGGGGCACTTGGTTGCTACTAGATTCTGTGCGCGTTATTTGCCCACGTGTGATTGCATGGGGAACAATGAAGAATTGTGTTTGGTTCACTACACTCAAAGGTCGCAATTTGTATGATCGGCACTTTGTAGAGTGTTGCTTTTATCTAATTCTGCGTGTGCACAACAATGAAGAATGATGTTTGGTTCACTATTCTTAAAGGTCTCAATGTTTCATGATCGGTACACTAGAGGGAATGTTCCTTTATCTAATTCCTTTCCTGAGATGCCTAACTTCCCTGGGCAAACTTCATTAGTTATTAATGTTGATGATAAGAAATGCACAATACTGATTTCTTCCCCTAAGCAACTGTTGGATGTATGATTGTGCTTGAAATGACCATTTGAATTGAAGAGGCAAGAGTGTGGTGCTTTGTTTGTCCTGTGACATGGATCACACACGTAATTGTTTTTTCTTTTCTTTTCTTTCAACATGCAATTTTCATCGCGTCAATGCCCTGTGGCTGCCAGGAGCATACTTTATAGCACATGCACAGGCAACCAATCTACCTTTCTCAGCTAGACGACCTAGGGCACAACCTGTGTTCAAAGACTCGACTGTTTGCACATGGCTTATGCTCATATGGTGTTCAAGGTAGCCTAATGCTAGATGCTTATGTCATAGAATTTGAAATTTACTTGGTTATTCTGAGTAGTGCTGGTATAATGTTGTAGCTTTGCTGGAGGATGTTTTATCAGGAGTTAATTTCTCTTATGGGAAGGGCAGGAGACAGCATAAGATTTTGGTTATGTCTCTACCATGGTGAAGAATCATTGCCTTCGTGGCTTCCATAGATCATTGTCAAACCGCATATGTAGTTCTGTGCGATCGCATGTGCCTGTGTGCATATGCGGTTGAAAAAAATAAAATTTTAAAGAAAAATAAGGGGAAATTTTTGAAAAAAAAAAGTAGAAAATATAAGAACTTAGGGGAAACTTCCCTAAGTTAATAGATAACTAATATAATAATTTTACACATAAAATTATTTTGTGAGAAATAAAATCAATTAAAAAATGATGAAGCACATCAAATTCAACATTCAACAATGTAGTTAAGTAGCAAAACCATCAATAAGCTATTTATTGTACATATACAATTTTGAAGTTACATCTTAATGTTTATTATTTATACACTATATCACTAATACTGCTTACAAGTTACAAGTTTCAAAATAAATAAATAATACTAATAGTCTAAAATCTAAATAAATGAATGAAGCTTGAATCTTGAATCTTGAATCTTGATCTTCCAAGAGGGAAACTTCTATTCTTGAATGATCTCCTTGCTTTAATCTTGTAGAGAAGTAGGAACTAGAAACTCGAATGTTGGAACTTGGTTGGAAGTAGGAAGTATGTAAGAGGGAGAGAAGTTATAATTGCACTTGAAGTAAGAATGTAAGAGTAGAAGAGAGTTTTGGAGTGATAATGTTGCAAATGGAGGTATGGATGCTTTTTTATAGGAAAAGATTGATTTTTTGCTCACAAAAAAAATGTGCCAACTGGTAGATATGCGATCACATATACTATATGCGATCACAAATCCTCACCTCACACAATTAGCATATGCAATTGCAAATGCCATCATGGCATATGCGATATGCATATGGGAATTCACATATGCAAAATGCGGTCGCATTTAACACACCAAGAGTCGATGCATTGTTGTTTAGACTTGTGAGTACAAAAGGATCGCGTTTAGATTTACAGATTCATTTTGATCGAGTCAGGCCTTTTAAAACTTTTTATCTTCACTTGAGTCCCTTCATGCGAATTCTTTGAAAAAGTAACCTTGATATGATTTGTGTAAAAAGATGAACTCCTTCAGATGGTCTTGAGGCTGGATGACATTAATACCTTGCAAGTCTTCTTTGTCATAGGGTGTGTAGTTGGATGATAAATGAGCATTTTCTCATTTTTTGAAGATCATCTGATGATGATGGGCGGATTGCTTTACGTGGGAGATCAGAATGGCGATGAGTGAATCATTCTGCTTTTTTTTTTTTTTTTGCATGGACACCAAGCACAGGATCTTGCTGACAATTAATTGCGTCATTAAGTTTCTGGTTACTGATAAATGTGTATCATATTACAAAGCTGAGGATTTGGTAAATCACTTGCTCCTTCTGCTGCTTTGCTTTTCTTGTGGTCCTTTTTTGTCAAAGGGAGCACTCTCTAGAAATGTTCTCGACAACCATCTTTGGAGCCTATGGAAAGAAGAGCAAAATGATATTATTCAAACGAAAGGAGAGGGATTTGCCCACCTTTATTTATAGGATTCCAATTGATTGCAACTGATCTCCATAAGCATTTGAAATAGTGGTAGGGTGGGAAAAAGAGAGTTAGAACCCACTCCAAAACTTTAGAATTTGTTTCATCAATGTGCTTGAGAATAACTGATTCCTTGTGAGTCGTGGATGTTCTTATCTCTTGAGGAGATCTCAGTCTAGGTTCAGATTGTATGGCTTTTTAGATAGCTGTAGTTAGATTTCAGTTCTTCTCTGGCTAAAGCGATCTATTAATCAATACTTGAACAGTATGGATAACCAAACAGAGACGATCAGGTTAAGCTTGGAGCACTTGTTTGTACTGAGAAGATAGAAGGAATGATGGTTGTTACTTGAAATGTGAGAAGTTTTTTGTTTTTTTGAAAGGTAATAAATTTACTAAGACCAGAAAACAAGCTACAAGAAGACAGTAAGAAAGTAATAATAAAAAAAAAAAAAAGAAGAGAAGAAAAAAACCAAACAAAAGGAGCACCAAAACACCCCTAGAAACTGTACAGTGCGGGCAACCTAAAAAACTAGAAAGAAAGGCAAAGAAAAAACAACACTCCAACCCCACAGCTGAAGAGAACCCGAATATTAGGAGCCCAATCCTGAAAACAGACTAGGACTCTAGAGAAGACACCCGCCGAAGATACACTTCTATTCTTGAAGCATCGGTTGTTTCTCTCTGCCCAAATCGACCAACAAACATCTGGCAAGAGGATTCTCTATTTCTTCCCTAACGTGCCTCCCAGGTCAGCGTGCCACATGCAAAAGAGGTTGTCCACTGATTTTGGCATTATCCACAAAAATCCAACCAATCTGAGGGCTCCCCACCAGACATTAAGAAAGAGGGCAGTGTATAAGAGATGGTCCACATTTTCCTTGCTATTAAGGCATAGAAGGCACGTGTTGGGGAGCACCGACCCTCTCTTCTTCAGATTGTTGACAGTAAGAATTCTATTCTTTTCTAGCAGCAAGCCAAAAGCTGCCACCTTCGGCAGAGCACCATACTTCCAAATCATTCCCGTATGACAGCAACTATTCCGATCAAGAGAAGTTTTTATCAACCAGTTTGCTTATACAGCCAAATGATAACTATATGATGTCATTCATGGTTCGTATGACCACCTTGGATGGTGGGAGTTGTTATTTCTGGGGGAGTTCTCAATCCTGTGAGTAGTTAATACTGGATTTTGTTACTCTTTGTATTTGATAAATATGTCGTTTTGGAGGACTATGCTAAGTCATTGGAGTGACTTCATAAATGCATACTTCCCCGGCTTCTAAGGATTCCTTGGTATTGAATGCTTCTTTGTTCGAAAAACTTACGGTTAAGGGCTTCATAATATTTGTCCTTCCCTAATATTTCAAAAAAAAAAAAAATAATAAAAAAAATCATCCTTCCCCGGCTTCTAAGGATTCCTTGGTATTGAACGCTTCTCTCTTTGAAAATTTACGGTCAAGTCTTTCTACGTGATACTTTGGGTTTCATTGAATGCAAGAAATGAGTTTTTTCACATTTTTTGGTTCTATAGTGCTCCTCCTAAGGTGGCATCTTTCATTCAGTTTGTTGGAAGGAAGTGCGTCATAACCATGGACAATCTTTAGAAGATGTCCATAATTCTCCCGAATATGGAAAGGTGTAGCTAGGTTTGCCTCTTTGATCTTAGAGAGAATTCTCCCTAATATAAGGGATCTATCGCTCTTCAATGAGGCCTTATAGGCAAGTGGGTTTGGAGATTCAGTAACGAAAGAGAGAGTTTGCGGCAACAAATTATTTCTGCAAAATATGGGCTTTCACCTCAAGGTTGGTGGACAAAGTCTTCTTCTCTCTACCGATCTTCTTTCATTTGGAAAGGTATAGCTAGGTCTTCCTCTTTGATCTTTGAGAGAATTTCCTTCTCTCTTGGAAATGAGCACAAAATCAAATTCTAGCTTGATTCTTGGTGTGGAAACCAATCTTTGGCTGAATCTTTCCTGCTCTTTTCGCTACCTCTTCTAATAAGGATGTTTTGGTCAAAGATTGTTTCATCTCTATGAGAGGGGGAGGTATCCGGCTTCCCCCTTTTCGTAGGAACTTATTGGATTATGAGATCGAGGACCTTACTCTTCTCCTTTTGCGGGTGCAGATCTTTCAGCACTCTCTTGACGTAGAAGCTTCGATGCGATGGAGACCTTTAGCTTCTGTATCCTTTTTTTGTTAGATCCTTCTGCAAATCCCTCGGTTTTTTTTCTTCTGCTTCATTTCTTGCCCTTATTGCCCCTCTTTGGAACAATGAAGTTCTCCCTAAAGTGGCAACTTTCGAATGGTTGGTGGGAAGAAACAGAGTCCATCGATTACCTTAAAAAATTTGGAATGTGCATCCACATCGTTTGTCTTCTGTGTTACTAGTATGAAGAAACTGTGGATCACATTTTCATCCACTGTCCTTTCTAATGCAAGACAATTAACCACTTGCTCTTAAAGCTCGAACTGATAGAACATGGTGAATCAATCCCTTTATCTCATAGCCCAAGCCTCACATCTCATGGGTTAGGACCTTTGTAGAACCCCCTTGTGGGCCCCACTTCACATGAGCCACTCACCTCACACGAGCCACCCACCCCGAGTGTGCCCCTGCATCCCATAGGCCACCCTACTCAAGCCCGGTGTGAAAATGCCATGCATTACTTTGTCTTCTGATATCTGGTGGAGCATTATTAGACTTTCTTGGGTTGCTTGGGTTATGCCTTCCTCTATGGAGTATCTTCGTTGCAGTTGGCATGCAGAACCAAGAGGAGTGCCGGGAAAAAGAAAGTGGGGGATAATCTTCCTTGCTGTTATGTGAGCAATTTGGTTGGAAAGAAAACAACTGTTGTTTCATAAATCTCTCTATTGCAGTGGCTGGTGTTTTCCCTCGGGTCCCCATCATGTTTAAGGATTGGGCTTCGTAGTGTCTTTGGTGCTTCCTGGGTTTCTTTTGTTAGGGGACAAATTTTGTATATTTTTAGGGGTTTTCGGGTTTTTTCCTATTTTGTTTTAGTTATGTTTTTATGTTGTTTTTCCTTTTTGTTCTAGTTTGTTCCTATTCCTCTCTTTTTGCCATAAAATTTCACCTTTCAAAAAACATAATTCTCCCGAATATTTGTCTTCTATGCATGAGCAAGGTTAGAGTCAATTAATCATTTATTCGTACATTGCTCCTTTGCATGTCAAGTCAAGTGTGGATCACTTTTCTAAAGATCTTTGGTGCTGACTAGGTGATGCCACAATTGCTATGGATGTGGCACGGTGCATGCTTGTTGAGGAGAGGCTAGCATCTTGGTGATTAATCATATTTGGGGGGAATGCAATAGGCTGTGCTTCCTTAACAAATAGGGTTTATGGGAAGAAGTAGCGTGGAAATCTAAGAGGGACATTATAGAATGGGTTTCTAGGATTAAGCATATCAATGTTCTTGATGTTTCATCCATGCTTGGGATGTCATGTTGAATCACTCTTGGGATGCATTCTTTTTTGTATTCTTTGCTGTCTTGATATTTGTTGAGCAGCCTTTAAATAAAATATGCTCATTGTTCTTCCAAAAAAAAAAAATGTTGTTTCGTCAACATCATGGACCAGGAGTCATGAATCCTAGAGGTTGTAAATTTGTTGTTTGGTTGACAGATACAAAAAAAGAAAAAGAAAAAGAAAAGAAAAGTACTACTAGAAAACCCAAAGTTACCCCCAAAAAGGGGAACTTTTGATGGGTGATTGGACATTGGCCAGAAGTAGGTTGCACAACACTTTGATGAGGAGCTGGCAATCCCTACTTTTGGGGCTTCAGGATGGTAGGTGGACTCATGAATCCAGAGATTTCCAATCCCTGGAGGCCCCAGATGGTGGATGCAAAGAAATTCCTTCCTTGGATTGCCAAATGCAAGGATCCGAATGTCCCTAATGGTGTTTATGTTAAACTTTATTGGGCTTCATTGCGATTCCAAGACAAATGGGATGGGATCTAAGGCATACAAAACCTGATTGCAATTTGGAGTTCCTTGGGTAATGGTGGGGCTGCCTTCTCGGCACCTCCTTGTAGTCTTCTTGTATTGTTCTTTTTCATTTATAAAATTCTTGTTATCTTTCAAAAAAAGGCATATAAAACCTCAATATATGTTTCGAATGATAATTTTAGAAAAAAAAAATTGGACTGAAGTTTGAACTTGGTCTCCTGAGGTTCATTTGCATCACCTTTTGCTTACTTTGACTTCTAAACTTCTGCTTATTTGTTGAGAAGCGCCCAACACCATTATGCACAAATGAATCAAACTAATGCTGCTTATTTATGTTGAGAAGCGCCCAGAATTAATCAGTGTTGTGTGCAAGAGATAGAGCATGGGTTCAATCATGGCATTTTGAATTTTTTGGAAAGAGATTGGGAGGTTGATATGTTAATATACAGACAGAATCAGGTCGACATGGATTAGATGATCATCATATTAAGATGTTGGGAAGAAGCACCTGAAAATCAACTACTGTGTGACAAAGGTTCAGTCATACCTTTCAGGAAAAAAAAAAAAACCAAGGTTCTGCCATGGATTTTCAGAAGAAGAGGTTTATATGTCAAGAAAGAACCAGACAAACATGATAGAAGGTAGTCTCATGGGAATGCTGGAAAGTAAGTTATTCTAGGATGCAACTTGAAGTGCTTATCAATAGTTTGGAGATCACTAAGTAGTTATTGAAATGTTAGGGTTTTTTGAAGAGTGGAAGGGTAAATTTGTTGCCACTTGCCATGAAGAAGAATGGATATGCTAGTTTTGGTTGGAAGCCAATCCAAGCTAAGAGACAGCAGTTGGAAAAGAAAGATCAATTCGTGGTAGAAGATGAAAATGAAGGTTCCATGAAAATTTCCCTTTCTTTTTTTACAAACAAACCACACTCCATTGGCTACATTGGCTCCATAAGCAAGTCAATGCATGCCAAGGGAAAGATGCTTTATAATTATAATGGTAGTCGAATCAATAGGAGTTGATATGAAGTAGTTATTTCAATAGAAGTCATCCAATAGGAGTTTGTATTGGAATAGTCTCCCTTCCAATACTTTCCTTAGGAAGGTCCCTTGAGTGTCGTGGTTGGGTGCCCATCAATGTTGAATTGAGAAATCAAGCTCGCTTTTCTCAATGTAGAGGAATCTAATCATCTCCTCAGTTGCAACAGGCCATGAAACAATTCGTCACTTGGTCTATTCTTTCAAGATCTGATAAATCTACATCCTCTTTGGAGAGTAAATGATACATAAACCTCTAGATTCCCCCTTTGAGACGACCTTTTCATTGGATGTCAGTGGGGATTATTGCGAACTGCAAACTAAATGAAGCTCGATGGGGGTGTACTTCAAGGATTTGTTCAAAACTTTAATATAGTTGCAGCTCTGTAAATGGAGAAGGTTTGGTCAAATAATTTAAATGCGTGGCTGGATGATGTGAGCATGTGCCTCCAACAACAGGAGATGTTTCCTGACAGCATTGAAGGGCAATATAGTCCCCTTTCTTATTTCATTCACCCACGCAAAAGATTGTTGGGCATATTTCAAACTTCATTTATGGATGGCTGTTTGTGGATTTATTAGTTGTTTGAGAAATAACATAGTGAGGGTGTTTTTGTAATCTAAGTTATATTTGGTTTAAACCTTATAAAAGCTCTTTTGGATATTGAACTAAGGTTTGGGGCCTACAACTTATTCCATCGTAGGATTCAAGAGTCAATTTTGGTATCAGATTCAACCATGGCCAAAATCAACTACTGATTTTTTTAAAAACCAATTCTCAACATTTTGCCAAGTTGATTATTATTCAACCAACATGTTTTGAGAGTTGGTCCCAGCCTCCCAGGATGATTATAAAGGCAACCTAGGCAAGTGGTTATGTCCCATCAGAATAAACTAGTCTTATGTGATGACCAATACAGATATATACCGTAATAACCCAATCTTTGCCCGAGTTCTTGTCTGAGTTCCACATTAGAAGCAGAATCTCCAAAGATATAGGGTCCTCCTTCATTGCTCTCCTTCCTAAGGTCTCGGATGCTGCTACTTTCAGTGATTATCGCCCCATCAGTCTGATCGGAGGCCCATACAAATTCTGGCAAAGGTTTTAGCTTCCCGTCTAAGGAACGTGATCGGGTCAGTGATCTCCTATATCAATGCGTGTTCATCCCGAGCAGACAGATCATCGACTGCGCCTTGATAGCCAATGAATGCCTTCATTCTTCTTCCCGATCAGGCTCAAAAAGCATGTTATGCAGTTTGGATGTCGAGAAAGCGTATGATCACGTCGACTGGGAGTTTCTTCTCTGCTCTCTGTTGAAGCGGATGGGCTTCGGGGAAAGATGGTGCAAGTGGATTGCTGAATGCATTCGCTCCCCTCTCTTCTCTATTCTCCTCAATGGCTCGCCGAAAGGCTTCTTTAAGAGCCATAGGGCATTAGGCAGGGGGATCCTTTATCCCCATTTCTCTTTCTTATTGTTGCCGAGGCCCTTTCTAAGATGCTTCACAAAGGGCAGGAAGAAGGCATCCTTTTTGGCATCAACATTGAAGGAAAGCCCAATCAGATTTCGCATGTTCAGTTTGCTGATGACATTCTCATCTTCTCAGAGGCCTCTTCCAGTAAAATGGACAACCTCCGCACGGCCATTTGCTGCTTCGAGGTGGTTTCGGGCCTGAGAGTCAACATGACAAAGTCCAAGATTTTCGGGGTCAATCTGGACGAAAGAAGAAATCCAGGCCTTTGCTGCCCGGTTCGGTTGCTATCCATATTCCTTCCCGACTTCATATGTGGGTCTTTTGCTGGGGTTAAGTGCGCCTCCTAAATTGGCTTGGAATAAAGTGATTCTTAGATTCGAGAAATTTCTTGCCAAGTGGCAATGCCGCTTCCTTTCGCTTGGTGGTCGCCTGACTCTTATAAAGTCTGCCCTCTCAAATCTGTCGGTATATTACATGTCTCTATTTAAATGTCCAAGCTCCGTTCTGTCAATCATCGACAAGCTGAGACGTGACTTCCTATGGCACGACAAAGAGGACTCGAAGAGATTTCATCTGATGAACTGGAAACAAGTATGTAAGCATCACCAAGAGGGTGGAGCAACATCAAGGATCTCAGGCGCATGAATAGGGGTCTGCTCGGGAAATGGATCTGGAGGTTAGGCTCGGAAGATGGCAGTCTGTGGAACTCGATTATCAAGTGTAAATATGGAAGTTCGCACAAGGGCTGGTGGACGAATCCATCGTCTAAGTACAAGGCTTCGACTATCTGGAAGAGCATCACTCACCTTCAAAAAGAGGTCCTCAAAGGTGTCGGCTTTGTGCTCGGTAAGGGCAACAGGATCAGATTTTGGAAGGATCTTTGGGTAGGAGACAGACCCCTCAAAGACGTTTATCCGACTATATACAGATTGGCTCCTAACTCAGACATCATTGTGCTGAATGTTTTCTCCTTAAAAGAAGGAAAGCTGGTTTGAGACATCTGTTGTAGAAGATATCTTGAAGACTGGGAGATCTCCGACTACGCCAAGCTGCTGGAATGCATTTACAAAGCTAATCCTAACCCCATCGTTGTGGACATAATCATATGGAGAATGGACAAGTCCTCGCGATTTTCAGTCAAATCGTTTTACAGTGATCTTGCCCCCTTCATATTCCTCTTCCCCCCCCCCCCCCCCCCCCCCCCCCCCCCCCCAAAAAAAAAAAAAAAAAAAAAAAAAGCTTTTGCTTGGTTAGTTGCCAACAAGAGGATTCTGATTGTCGACAATCTGAGGAAAAGAGGGATGGTCCTGCCCAACATTTTTCTATGCTGCATGAAGGATGCGGAGTCGATCGACCACCTTCTAATCCACTGCCCTTTCATCTCTTCCATATGGATAGTGTTCGCCAGAAGGTTCAACATCCAATGGTGCATCTTAGGGTCAGTTGATCTGTTGCTCAAAGCCTGGCACGGCATCAGGATAGGGAAGACAAAAGTTCAGATTTGGAGAATGGTCATACTTGCCATTTGGTGGTCAGTTTGGCTTGAAAGAAACGATAGATGTTTTCGCAACTCCTCCTCCTCTATGGAGAAAGTTTCCTTCAAAGCCCTCAATTTGGTGATCAAATGGGCCACATATGACGCCTCCTTAAGGGAAGTGGATTTTGCTTTTCTTGTTGCTTAATGGTTTACGCTATCTCAGCATAGCCTTTTCTTTGGTTTCCGTTTTTCTCTCTCTTTTCTTGTAGTTTTGCTTCTTTTTAATGCAATATCGTTAATTCTCAAAAAAAAAAAAAAAAAAAAAAAAAAAAAAAAAAAAAAAAAACAATCTTTGCCATGCAGGTAAATATAGGACGACCCTTATTGATGGTATATGGGTACTGTAATAACCCAGTCTTTGCAGTGCAGGGAAGCATTAGTGAAAATATAGGACTACCTGCACGCGGAGTCTATGACTCAGCATGCTTGCAGTGCAGGGAAGCATCCGTCAAAATATAGGACTATGCTTCTTGATGGTATACGAGTTGCCTGTTGCATAAGCAACCTGTATCATGGACAACTGAAACCTAGTCAAGTCTGCTGGTCCACTAACTGAGGAGAGAGATCCGAATAAAGGGGGATTAAACGAGGATCCCAGGCCTGACTCAGTGTGCTTATCTAGCACATCAATTGTTCACAACTTCTCCTTGGTGGTTAGGGTAGTCTGTGGGTGTTCACTGTGTTGGCATGCGATGCATGTTGGTAATAATGCATTGGTGGGTTCCTTGGAATATTTTGCTTCCAAGTGGTCGGGCATGACCTTTCACGCGCATGTGTGCTTCAGGTCTAGCAGTTTGCCTGTCACCTGCCCCTCCATGGCCCTTCTTTGCTTGCTCCCCCCTTTTGGTGTGCATATGATAGTTGAACTGGGAGTCAATAGTGGGTGGGACAGTATTGGCATGTGAATTGTGTGAGTGGGAAATGAAAGAGTCTGGAGTGATTAATGAACAAAATATTGCAGAATCAAAAGTGGCTCTAGTCTATGGTCTGATGAATGAACCACCGGGAGCTCGTATGAGAGTTGGTTTGACTGCCCTAACCATGGCGGAATATTTCCGGGATGTTAATGAACAAGTTGTACTTCTATTTATAGCCTGTACCTTGGTAGGTTCCAAGACCTCGGATGGGCAGCTAATTTAAAACTTCTGCCAATCTACCATTTAAAAAACCAACCCTAAATTTATGGGGGAAAGGCTAAGTCGCTAAGATGATGATGATGAGTCTCTTTGCGCGTATGCTTCTGCTTGTTCGAGGGCAATTGTGAATTTTTTTATTTTTTATTTTGAAGTTAATTTTTGTTATTGTCATTGTCACTTAAGCTACTATTGTCTTTTTTTATGGTGATTGTCGCCTGAAGCAACTACTGTCATTTTCACTGAAGCTATTACTATCTCTCTCTCTCTGTGTGACACACACAACCACCCACCCTCCTTACATCATCAATGGGATGATTTGTGATCCCCCCTCCCCCCAATGGAGGTGCATGTCTATTTGTAATATGACTTACGTGCTTCAAATGCTTGTTTTTTGGAGGCCTGTTTCTCATATATCCATGATGGAAAGGGCCTTGCACCTTCTCTGCTTCATTATCTCGTTAGCATGTCAACAATGTCGGCCCGAGAAATGATCATATGATGATTTGTGATTTTGTAAAAAAATTCTCCTTTTTTTTTTCCCCTGAAAATTGGTCGACCGATTCTGTAACTGTACCTTACAAAATTGAACCTGATGAAACTTATGGTACTTGAAGGATTGACTCCTCTGAGAACTGAGAAGTGTCATCCCTAACTATTTCTAGGAAGTTGCACGGTGATAAATGCCGAACGCAGTCTTTGAGGTTTTCTGCTTTTCTTGCTGTAGTTTCAGATCCCATCTTTATCTAATAATCATTCTGTATGCAGAATGGCAAATGCAAGATGAGTTGCGCAATCCTGAATTGGAGAAAGAATTGGAGAAGCGGATTAGGAGGAGGAGAGATGGCTCTGATGATAGGGATAAAAGGCAAGAGGACAATAGAGATGGTGATGATACAAAATTATCTTCCAGGGATGATCGCATAAAAAATGGTAGATATAAAGATGAAAGGCATAAAGATGCAAGATACAGCGAACATAGAGATGAAAGGCATAGAGATGAGAGGCATAAAGATGGAAGATACAGCGAATATAGAGATGAAAGGCATAAAGATGGAAGATACAGTGAATATAAAGATGAAAGGCATAAAGATGGAAGATACAGTGATAAGTACCGTGAAGACCCTGACAAGGATCATAGATACCGAGATGATAAACTCAGAGAGGAACACTCTTCTCGTGATCGTACCAGCAAGAGGTCTGACAGTAAACATTTCAGGGATGAAATAAACCTTCAGAAAATCGTCACAAGAAAACTAAGCCTCAGGATAGTGATCATGATGGTAGCTCATATGCTGATGACCGAAGCATCGGAAACAAAGATGGCAGAGGAAGGAAAAGGTTGTCTGATGATAATGAGGATCATCACAGTGATCTTAAGTCCCATAGTACCAAGGAACATCGTATTGATGTTGAGAAAAATGCACTGAGAAGTAGTAGAGTAGATTCCCATTCTGAGAGGGGAAGGTCTGAATCGCATTATCGCCATTCAGATGTTGCTGATTCGCAAGCAACAGCCGACTTAAGAGTTCCCCCGGCTCCAGTGCTCCCATTGTCAAAGATCAATCCCGGTATTTGTTCTCTCTCTCTCTCTCTCTGGCTCACTCTCTCATTTCTGTTTCCTGGTTCACAATCAAATTTTAACAGAAATGGTGCTGTTATCATTTGTAATGAATAACTAAAGGAAGATTTTTTTGTTTATCAAGGGAATTTCCTTCACAATAAAATCTTTCTTCTCCTTTTGCCTTTCTTTTTTTCTTTTCCTTCTTCATCTTATTTGACTTTATGTTACCTGGAAATAAGGTTTATGCACCTTTCAGTATAATTGTAGAATATTGCTCTTACCTTTGTGTCTTTTGATAGGGATATGGTGCCTTATTCTTGTCATGTTTATCAAGGGAATTTCCTTCACAGTAAAATCAACATCCAGCAAGTTCATTCAGTTTACTTGGCATGATAGAGAAAATATGGCCACGAGTGTGGTATTTTTGTTGCAACCTGTAGTAGCATTCAGAATTCAGTGGAGTTGACCTGCAACTCAGTTGAATATACTCTTATCTGTGCTCTTCTGAGTGCTGACTTGCAGAAATTCATTGATCATGTACATGTAGGTTTCTTCAGAAACTTGCTGGGTCAACTGGTTGTCTTGGCCACTTTATAGGAACCTTGTGAGTTTTTGAAAGTGTCCAGTTCTTAAATGTGAAAGCTAAGTGTCTACAGCCCTTCTTTCTCACAGGAACTTGACATGTCACGACAAGCAACAAAAGTAGCAAGTGATATGCTTATTGTCATCATGCCCTATATGAGCCTGTCTTCGTCTTGAACCTATCATAATATTGCAATCTGTTGATTGTTTTCCAACTGAGTGCCAGTACCATTGCAACATCAATGTCTCTATGAGGCCAAGTGCCTCTCTATTAAGTAGCTTAGAATTTCTGTACAAGTGATGGTTCATTCTGGAGAGAGATGAATAGTTGAATTCTCTTAGCTCATTTGTTTCATGTTAGGATGATTGATATATCCATTTATAGTAAGTATGGCAGTCAATAAGCCACTAAAATTTTATCTCATCTCTAACCATTGATGTGTATGGTTTTCTTTCATCTGTCCTTCTTCAGCCATGGCTCAAAGCAAGTGGACTCTACATATAGAGATTCATTGTCCAAAGAAAGGATGCCTGATACAGCTTCTACAAGAGAGCTTGCTAGTGTTATCAGAGAACCCGAGAGAGCGTATGAGCCGCACTCCATGGAGAAGCCCAAACAAAAGGACGGCATCCACTTGGATGAATTACCATTGAAAAATGCTGCCACTTCCCAATCAGAAAGGTCCCCAAAGTTGGATAATGAGGCCTCACCCATTCGGTTAAGGGAAAAGTCCCCTTCGTCAACAAGTGGCGACAGGCGACATTCAGGCAGAAGTGTGAGGCGAAGTCTTGACGTGGAAGAAATTGGACGGAAGAGCAGCGGTTCTATGGATGTGGAAGAAACTGGACGGAAGAGCATCAGTTCCAAGGATGGCAGGGATAATTCTGTCAGTGATGATAGAGGCCGGGAGTTGCATTTGGACAAGCCAGCTATAGATGAGTTTTCTCCAGAACTGCTCAGCAATGAACCGCCACCACTTGGTTCATCATCTTTTAATAGAACTGGTCAGCTCCATAGCAATTCACCAAGTCTTCTTCCTCCACCTCCACCTTCATCTTTTAGGCATGGGATTGAGAGCCCTTCAGTATTGGGCTCGTTGGAAGATGACGCTAGAGGTCAGGCAAGTGACCGCAAGGCTGGGAGTCGTTACAAAAGGACTGGGGATCCCAATATGGTGAGAGCGCAGGGGAATGCTTGGAAGGGTGTTGCAAACTGGCCTTCGTCAGTGACAAATGGCTTCATTCCATTCCAACATGGGCCGCCTCCTGCATTTCATGCAATGGTTCAGCAGTTTCCTACTGCACCTCTGTTTGGTGTCAGACCATCCATGGAATTGAGTCATGCAGGGGTTTCTTATCATATGCATGATACTGCTGGCCATGCCCGTCCATATGGGTGGCGGAATCCAGTGGACGATCACTTGCATGGATGGGATGGAACCAATGGTGTCTTCGGAGACGAATCTAATATCTATGGTAGGCCAGACTGGGATCAGAGTAGACACTTGATGAGCAGTCGAGGGTGGGAGATGAGTGCAGATCCGTGGAAAGGACAGAATGGAAGTATAAATATGGAGTTCCAGGCACCCCAAAAGGAGCAGGATAACTCGGCACGTATCCTGGCAGATGAAACTTGGCATGGACAGTCAAGCCAACGATCCCGGAGTGAAAGGAACCGACCAGAACATCTCCCAGCCGTAAGCACTCCGATCAAACAATTTGATGGTCTTCCTTCAGCAAAGGATTCCATTGAAGCTCCTCCAGAATTTGTCCACAAAAAGACAACTGAAACTTCCAAATTATCAACTGATAGTAGTGCGCCTTTTTATCGTATTTATCTTTCTAAGCTTGATATCTCGGTAGATCTTGCCCATCCAGAATGCCTGAGATTATTGGAAATGGAAGGAGAAACAACTGATGAAATCAATTCTAATGCATTCCTGGAGGTATGTATAAACATTGATACCTTGTGCAAATATTCTGAAGGAATCTGTTCCACTATTTCCTGATTGCCGACTAGATTAATCAGCTTTTTTCTTCTTGTCTGACAGGAGGACACAAAGGTAGGTGGAAAGAGCTTGGATCACAGTCTGAGGGATTCTCTTTTTCCTGCAATAACAGAAACTGTTTTTCAGGTAACTTCATGGCGAAGGGTGAACATCGTAAATTTAACATGCTTCTTGCATATAATGCTATGTATGAGAATGCCTTGTTGGGTTACCATGTTGGTGAGCTGCTGTTGAGTTTTGAAAATGTGCCCTTTTGAGCGCTCCCTCCCTCCCTCTTGAGATCTTGATCTCGAGCAAGCAAGCGAGCGATTGCATCTTTCTGCACTTGAAAGTCAATCGAGTTGTCTAGACTTAGGGCTCACCAGAAACTTGCAACGACTCAATATTTAATAATCATTTTAATTGTAAAATATAGTATATAACTTAAATATAAAATTAGTCTTTTTTTTTTGGAACGATAAATTTATTGTGATTATCGTAGTCATGTCCCAACTATTTGGGGTTCATAAAGCCAATAATCAAGATTTGAAATAGGAATTGACATGGTTGCTTGGGAAAAAGTTCGACAGCCACCTGACCCACCCGACATCGACACTCCTTCATCCAGGATGAGGACCAGATGTTGCATTGCTACCAGTTGGAATTTCCATGAAACTAGAAATTAATATAAATATTTATATTCATATTTTTATAAAATGTAAAAATTAATAAAAATGTTGAAAATAAGTTTAAGAAAACCCAGGAAAAAAATTGATTCGACTCAAAAAAAAACAACAAAACATAAAGTAGATGGAGATGAGTTCGCATTGAGTCTACATGAATTACAGTAGTCGAGTTGACTCGGCCAGTCTTTTAACTATATGATTTAAGCCAAAAGTTTGTGATTGTAAGTGGTGAGTTTTGAGTTTTAACATTGTAAAAGGACCAGATTTTGCCCTCTTCTGGCAGAAATGTGTAATTCACTTGAGCACTTAGCATGATGGGGGACGGTTTCGTTAAACTTGTTAAAAGTGCATGCATAGACTGAATACCCATCTATTGTGGACAAAGAAACAATATGGTTTGAAGCATATTCCTCATTCTTGTTGTGCTCACATCCAAGTTATTCCAAAATGGTTACATAATGGTAATGGTAATGGCAATGGTGGAACACCTTGCTCACATTCATTTTTTGTGAGAGTATGCATTGGCTGCATCTCCCACTACTGATTATTTGAGTATTGATACTCCCGAGTTCTGCGTTCCACTGGAAAATAAGTGGACGTGAATCATTCACTGATTATTTTGAACATTGATACTCATTGAGTTCCGTGTTTCCACTGGAAAATAAGTGGACATGCATCATACATACAGATATTGTTCTCCAATTGATGGGTAGTATGACTTTGCTGATTTTCTGTTTCAAATGTGCAGAGATCCATGGCGCTTTACAAGAAGCAGATGGAAGAAAGGAATGTGAAGATCTGTACCTCATCATCTCCCAAGTCAAATCTGGAGGAAGTTACCCCAGCTTCTGATGAGAAGAAAGCAGAGTCGTTGGAGGAGAAAGCAGAGTCGGCGGAGGAGAAAACAGAGGCAGTGGAGGATCACTCTTTGGTAGCTGGCCATGCTTCCCCTGCCATCAGCTCACCTATTGATGAGGAACAGAGAAATGGGACTAGCAATTCTGACGGTGATTTTTCTTTGGACGCTAACAAGCAACAGTCTGATGCTGTTTCTGGTTCCATTGTTTTGGCTGATGATGGGTCTCAGGGATGTGAGGCTTTGATGCCTGAGTCAGTTGAGTGTAGGGAAAATTTAAGTCGGATACATAATTCTCCTGAAAGTACACATTGAGACGATTTTATATTCCATCCTTTTTAAAATGCCTTTCTCATTCAAAATCATGGGCTCTCATCTGTCTGCTGTTTTGATCCTGCATCATCTAAGTTTTTGTTCTTCCTGCCTGCTTTTCTTTTTCTTTTTTCTATTTCTTTCGATTTTCTTTTTTAATTTTCTTTCCCATCTGTCTGTAATTTCCTTTGAGAATTAGTAGTTTTGATTGGCTAGAAATGGAACCGGGAGAGATGGGCCTTTGGACCCACTTGTAGGAAATTCTTTTTTATTTTTTTCCCCTTCTTTTTGGTTAAGGGATGGTTGGGTTAAACTTGAACATCCTGCTCTGAGGGCTCTTGACTATTAAGGCGGGCCCCAATGGTGTGATGGACAGCCGTTCTGATTGGAAATGCTGGGCACAATATAAGGTATTGTTTCTCTTTTCTCCAGTAATTTGTCTTTTTCACAATTTGGTTTGTTTAGCTTCTTTTGACAAGCCTGCCTTGTAGAGGCTGCTTTTTTTTTCTTTTTTCTTTTTTTTTTTTTAATCTTTCTTATTAAATTTTTTTTTTTTTGTTTCGCCCTATTTTTGCAGTGATTTGGTGGGAAGCATAGAGCGAGTCTTGGAAAAGATGGAAAGATGCCCTCTCCAATTGGGTCTGCTATTTGCTTGGTAAGCCTGCTTTTAATCTATGTAATGATAAGAGCCTCACTAGGGATTGTGCAGATTTTGAGTCCCACCTGCCGCATGTGTGGGAGGTATGCTGGGCCCGGCCTGTGTCCAACTAGTTTTGGCTAATTTGGGCTGGTGGTGCAACGTGGGGTAGGTGGGTTGGGTTGAAGGTCAACCTGAAGTCTGTACACAATCCCGAAATGACCCTACCCGACTGAATGCGTGTGAGTGTATTCTTCACCCAACACAACTCAACGAGAACCCAACCCAATTTCAAATCGGATGGGAGTTGTCCAATGCTAACCCAATCCAAGGACCCTGACAACCCGACCCATAATCTTTGTTGGGTTTGTTCGGTTTGGGTTGACCCAAACCCAAGCTGCGGCCTTAATTTGGGCTGAGGCTTAGGTCCGTGTGCTGTACTTGGGCATGATTTGCAATCAGACTGAGCCTGGGTTTTGATATGCACAAGACCCACACTTACAACTGTCCCAGCGCATCCTGTCACATACCTCCCAAGTCCCAACTTATTTAAAACTACTGAAATGGTTTACTCAACCATACAGCTGGCAATGTGCCTGGCCCGGATCAGGTGAAATCAATATCTTGAATATGCCTGGCCGGCTCACCTTAGTTAGCTCAAAATCTTGAACCAACCCCATTGCCGGCCCTACTCGGGTGGCCATTGGTTTCAGAGTTTCAACCAAGATGCATATGTAGCTGCAGGCATGAGCCTGGAGCTTGGGCTTGGTATCTAACTCACAGGTTGGCGGAGATTGGGTACTACCCCCACCAGGATTTGGCTAGAGGCCGATGGTCCAGTCAGTGGACCCGTGGGGCCTATCGATATCCATATGTTTTATCTGTGCCATCCATCCATTTTGACTGATCATCTTAGGGCGTGGACCCAAAAAGGAGGCAGATTGAAGGCTCAAATGGACTACACCACAAGCAGTGGGGATTGGATTCCTACCGTTGAAAACTTCCTAGCCCTGCCGCAATGTTTACTTGCCATCCAACCTGTTCATAAGGTCGCATAGACATGTATGTGAGAAAACATAACCACCCTCTTCCCCAAAGAAGTTTTCAACGTTAACCTGTCAATCCCGTTGCTTCTTGTGGTGTGGTCCACTTGAGCCTTCAATCTGCCTCTTTTTTGGGATCATGCCCTAAAATGACATGACGAAATGGATGGGTGGTGTGGATAAAATATACGCATCATGTTGGGCCTCTGACAGGACCGTCTGTCTCTAGCTAAGGTCCTGGTGACGGTAGTACCTAATCTGCGCCCCTCACAGGTGTGGTTCAACAAGCGTGGGGCGGTCCCATTCACACATTCGTATGATTCTGGTGTTTACGTCAGCTATGTTCAAGGCCCTTGCAGGCGCATGTCATGTCAGTGTGCACATCCGCGGGCGAGCGACCCCCACCGTGTCTGTGTCCGGCCGAGAAATCATGCCGTCAGCATTCGATGTACAAAGGCCCTCTGTAAACAGACCGACCCTGGTGGATGAGTTTCCATCTCAAGTGCTGTGTTGGCATGTGCGTGCACGCGATTATGATTGCAACCCGCTCTAGCAGGTATAGCCTTTGCCTTTCTCATTCAGGACGCCATGTTTTCTAATAAAATAAAATAAAAAGGAATGAGAAAGTAAGACAGGTAGCTCAATGGAAAGCGTCCTTTGCTTCAGCCATTGGGCGTATAGGTCAGAGCACATCTGACTCAGCTCTCATGAAATCAACGGTCTAAAATAAATTGTGGTTCCCATCAACTAAAATGGTTTGATTGCTCCATGGGTGCTGGATACGTACGATTAAAATACCCGTATGTTTTCGGTGCTCTCTATTATTCTTGACTACCGTTATATTTTTGGAACCCCGTGCTTTTTGTTAAGATCAGAGGCGTCGACTAGTCAGTTAATGCACACGCCACTACATATGCCAGCGTGGCAGATAGCTGCAGTATCCAAGCCATAAGTCAGAAGATTACCATCATTTAGATCTTCTATCTCAGAAATCAGGTCGATCCATTGGTTGGATGGATCACTATTAACTAAATAAATGAACAGTCTTCGCAAGAAAGCAAAAAAAAAAAGAGGGCGAGAGCTTTCGAAGGGTTTTTTTTACCAGACCACTTTTGCTCTATTGAGTACGCCAGTAACATCTACAAGGCGAGGTTGACCTGACTGAGGGCTTGGGTGTTCCATTTTTCTGTTACATCTAGTTGTACGATAGTGTTACGTCCGACTAGTGCCAAAATGTCGGCTTACCAAGTGTGTACCAAAAGATGGACCACCGCTAACGTAGTCTGTATGGCCCACATGAAGAGCGGACGTTCGACTGGCTTGTGTTTTGACTAGAGGTGGAGCCTGTCTGAAGGACTCTACAATCGGGAGATTGATAATAGCGTCTCTTTGGAGAACACAGGGCTGTGTTGGGAACCTTAGAAGCAAATTCTGAATTCGAATCACCCAATGAGAAACAAATGCAAACAAAGTATTTATAAGAACACATGATTTTACGTGGAGAATTCTTGTGAGAAAAAATTGCAGCATAAAACAATAAACAAATCCACTATGGAAATGAAAGTATAAGCTATAGAATCACTTATAATATGAAAACTCTTATTTCTCCCTTCCAAGCCTTAGAATTGACTTGTTCTATCCTAATTCTATATTACACTCATATATATAATGTTACACTTGGAATAGTAAACAAATCATGCAATTATGTAAAACCTCCATCGTCTTCAATTTAAGTATGGATCGAACTCATTGTGTTTGTTCAATGGAATATACTCAGAAGTGTCTAAAGAGTTAATATAAATTTTGTTGATTGCTTAAACCAACATCAATGGCCGCTGATTTCACCGTTTTCTATTGTTCATTCTTATGGAACAATTAATCCCCATTAAACTTGACATCACGTCTTATCGTGATCTTTTGTGTAATCTAAGTTATCTTTCTTTACTGATGGTAAATAAGAATAAGCATCACAACCAAATATTCGCAGCCTTGATTATTTCACATTTCTTCTAAAATTTTATTATTAATCGATGTAGACGGAGACTTCACTAAGTAATAAGCTATAGTAAAGACAGCAGTTCATTTCTCATTGCTTAACCCAGCACTACTTAAAATGTTTCAAGCTCTCTATAAGAGATAAGAGAGTTTGATTCATTCGTTTCGCAACATCATTCTTTTTTTTTTGTATGCATTGAAATCTCTAATTTGTGTACAAATTAAAAACATCCAAACAACAGAGCCGTGTAAAAGAACCATACCTTTCGTTTTAAAAAGTTCATCCGTGTCGAATTAGCAGAGAGATGGTCACAAGATAGGTAATGGCTAGATTTTCTCGTGGGCTTTATTTTAAAAAAACTAACCCACGCGTCTTGGCGCGATAGTACATGTGAACCAATATATCATACTGTGACGTGTCTGTAGAGCGCATCGTCCTGTTCTATTTCCCGTCAGTCAGAGTTGGACGGAATGTGGAAAAGCCATCTCTCTGCCTAACACGTGTCAAGTTGTCATATCTGAATTGTCCAACTACATGAGCTCACTTGTATTTTTCAGTGCTTAAGGTTGACCGTTAGCTATTTCTCTTTTCTACGTAGATTTGAAGGCCACAGTGTAGGCGGCTAGGATCATCTTATTTGTGGCTCGCCACGTGTAACATAGCAATCCTGATTGAAAGAAATTCGCCACATGTAATGTAACGTAGCAATACGGCTCGGACCGGAAAACTCTACAATTACGTAGCGTGCAAAACACCCAGCTCTCTGGAGTCGGGCCGTTTCACCTGGAAGCGAGATGTGGGTGGGACTCTGACCATAGGGCCCACCTCGATGTACGCATTCTATATCCACGCCGTCCATCTTTTTCTCAAGATTATTTTAGGGCATGGTCCCAAAAATAAAGCAGATACAAATCTCAGGTGGACCACACCACAGATAACAGTGGTCCTCGACTTGGCTGGGCCCCCACCCTTATAGCTGGTTCCGGGGTCCCATCCAAGTCGCGTCCGTTTCACCTCGGTAGCGACTTCGAGCGTCAGTTTATTGACCGTTGGATTAAACAGGTAATTTGAGATTAACCGGCTGGACAGAAAAATAAATAAATCATAACGAGAAATGTTCGAGTGCTGTCAAATTATGTTAATTTGATAATCCACTGGATTGATCTAAACCGACCATTAAGTCTATAACACATTTCAAGGGCTACCATGCAAAAGTGAGACTGATCTGAAGATCGAATTCATCCAAAATTCGGGCTTACTTTTTGCAGCCATCCTTTGTCCCAAATCATGGATGGGATGGTCAGGTTGCTAATAGAATTGAATATTTACAATCATAAGTAATCCGTGATGCGAGGCTATTAAATAGACGGATAAAATTGTTTGGTTAGACCTATTTTTGACAAATGATCTTGACCGTCCATATTTGAGGTCATTGATTAGATAGTTCGTCTAGATCGGAGTAACTTTACACGGAAGCTCTATTGTAGCCTACTGCAATCGCGGTTAGAAATCCATTCATTCATTCAGTTCACCTCACGTTAGGACAGACCCTAAAAATGAGTCATATCCAAAACTCAAGTAGGTCCAGAACACAATGCGAAGGGGAATGATAGGCCGTCAATTCCCAATGTTTCCAGTGTCATACCCCACTTGAGTTTTGGACTTATATACTAACATGAGCTGATGAAACTGATGGACAGAGTGGATGATCTCACAGAAATTTTGGTGGGCCCCACGTAGCTTTTGCCTTCGGGAACTTCATATAGGTGTGGTCCGGTTGAGATTTCTATCCGATTGATATTTGTATCTTTGCTTCACCCAGGTGAGCTACACGTGAATAACGGGTCCGTGGAAAGATAAAGTTCCATGGTGACCTCACACAAACTTATAGTGGGCTTCCTATCCCATTCTTCTCCTTGGTGTGGCCCACCAGAGTTGTGGATGTGGCTGATTTATGTCCCTGAGGTCCTAGAATCAAGGATAAAACCTGATGGATAGAGTGGATTGAAAACATGTGTTGGAGAGTATTCACCAAACCTCTGTGGACCCAACTTTATTATATGTAAAATCCACTCTATGGGCCCACCATATTGTATATGTAAAATCCAGTCCGTCCACCAGGTGAGAACCCCTGTTTCACTGTATATATAAAGTGTCAGCACCACAAAACTTAGATGGGCCATACAAATTGGAAGAATGAGAAGTTGGGCCTAAAACTTGTATGTTCATGCAGTGTGGCCCGTCTGAGTTTTGGATCAACCTGATTTTCATATTTAACACTTGAATAACGGACGTAATGAAAGATATCACACAATGGTAGCCACACATATAAACCTACGGTTAGGGTCCTATCCCCATTGTTCCAAGAAAGCGTCAGGGTGCGTACTGAGTAAATTTTGTGGGGCCCACCGTGAAGTATGTCTTATCCACGCCGTCCATCTATTTTACAAGCCCATTTTAGGGTGTGGGTCCAAAATTTGAAGCATATCCAAAGCTCAAGTAGATCTTATTATCACAGGAAACGGTGGGTATAATGATATCCACGGTTGAAAACTTTTTAGGGTCTACAATGATGTTTACCATCTGTTACTAATGTGATGTCGTTAATAAGGTCATACAGACAAATGGACGAAGGGAAAACACAAATATCAGCCTGATCCAAAGCTTCTGTGGCCCTAATAAGTTTTCAAAGGGTAAGAGTTCAATTCCCACTATTTCATGCGGTGTGTTCCACTTGAGCTTTGGATACGCCCTAAAATGAGCCGCTAAAACGGACGGACGGCGTGGATAAGACACACATATCATGGTGGGCCCCACGCTTTACTCAATACACTATGGGATACTGAGTTACTCGTTACGCAATCCGCGTACCAGATAAAGGGTGTGGGCCTGCGCAGAAGAGAGCGCGACTTGGCTGGGATTGGGAACGTGTAACCAGCGATCTGGGTGGGACCCTGACTGTAGGGCCCACCTCGATGTATGCTTTGTATATCCACGCCGTCTATCTGTTTTGCGCCCTTATTTTAGGGCGTGGTCCCATAAATCAAGCAGATACAAATTCCAGTTGGACCACACCACAGGAAACAGTAGTTATTGACCATTAAAAACCTTCAAAAGTTTTGGATATGCTTGAAAGATATCACGGCCACTTTTTCTTGTGGTGCGGTTCACCTGAAATTTGTATCTGCTTGATTTTTGGGACCATGCCCTAAAATAAGCTGGAAAAATGGGTGGACGGCGTGGATATACAAAGCATACATGGAGGTCAGGGTCCTACCAGATCTCTGGTTCCAGGGTCGCACTCGCAGCCAAGTCTCTCGCCTTAGGAGAGAGAAGAAGAAACGTGAACGAGGCGGAAAGTTGTCATCGAGAGAGAGAGATGGGAAGTTTTTTTTTTTTTTTTTTCAAGAAAATAAAATACAAAGTTTTTAATTTATTTATTTTTAATTATTTTTTTACTTTTTTGTCTTAACCGATTTTAGAGTTGCACTGAGATTAGGAAAATATCGTGATAATATCACAAGAACTACATTAACTCGAAAAATGGTAATTATTCAAGAACTTTGTTATGCAAAATATATTGTAGTATTTTCATCTTCAGCAAGATTTTCCCAATGATATCCTGAGAAAAACCTCAAAATTTGAAAATCTCCTCATAAATTTCCGGACGTAGAGATTGCCGCGAACGAGATTTGTCAGCGTGCTTTGGAGATCACTATCTTGAAATCCACTCGCGTGTGCCCCACTAATGGAAACAATGTAAAATTGCACCTAAACCTTTTTAAGTTGATGCGTTGTAGCAGCTTAAGTTTTCAAACAGGCTGATTTTTGTTTTGTATCTTCTCGTCATCCTTGTGATGAATGGGAATGACTCCATGGCGGCCCCACACAAACAAATGGTGGGCATCCCATCTCCATTTTATCGTCTAGTATGGCCCACCTGAGTTGTAGATATGGCTTATTTTGGCTCCATGTCCTAAGTATCGAGTGCAGCTGATGGACAGAGGGATTTCATATAAGCAACATGGTGGGATCCCAAAGAGATTAGGTGTTGTAGACTAATGGACAGAGGGATTTCATATATGCAAGCATATCGAGTGCAGCTGAGAGTGTTTTACACCCGCTTTGTGAAACAGGTGTTGTAGACTATTGCTGTCTGTCAAAGGAGGCGTTCATTCCCCAACCAAATGCCAATTTGAGCCAAAAACCCATTAGGTTGGTTTTCATCAAGTTGACCCGCAAATTTTGTGGAGATAAATATTTTTGTAGATGTTGCATCCAAACATGCCTTTACAAATCCGGACACTGTCTGGTAGGGGTGGCAACCCGTTAGGTTGAGCTCAGCCCAAGCCCCAACCCCCTTTACCAAAGGAGCAAGGGGTTATTGCCTGAACCCAACCCGTTTCCATTACCCCGTGGCCCAAACCAACTTAAAATTCATTGAGACCAAGCCCAATGATAGTCCAGCCAGCAGCCAGGCTCGACAGACTAGGTCCAGATGCAATTTGGGCAGTTGGGGAGAACTTCCAGATGTGCCCCGCTATTAAAGGCCCCAAAAGAAACTAGCCACTCTCCTCAAACGATCAGAGGAAATTAAAATTGAAAAATGAAAAGAAAAAAAGAAAAAGAAAAAGAAAAGGAGATACAAATAAAAAGGCCGGAAGGGTGCCACTTTTTACACCTCTGACTGTTGGCATACACCCATCTTTCCTACATTTTTGTTATAAAGTGGTAGAAAGTGAGTGATAATGGACTTTCCTTACTGATACAATAATAATAATAATATAATAATAATAATAATAATAATAATAATAATAATAATAATAATAAAGATTTATGTAAAGATGGGTTTTCCATATGAATATGGCTTTGAATTAAATTAAAATCTGTGTTTGAGACTAGTCATTCATGCCCACATACAATTTACATGATTGCCAAAAAAAAAAAAAAAAAAAAAAAAAAACAAAAAAATTTACATGATTGCCACCACCAGGGCTGTCTGCATTCCTGTGCTTTCTTTAGCACATAGTGAAAGAAATCATAAACTCAGTGAAAAACAGCAAATTTCACAAGATATAAGAATAGCCACATACTATGGAAAATATGGCAATTTACAAACGACCTAATTCATGAATTTCCTGCAGTTTGAAGATTTACAGAGGCAGGGAACTTTGTAGTCATCAGATTCGTCAGGATCAAATAAGTAGTCATACCTGTCAACACCGAAAAGGCAACACTGAATAAGGAATAACGTAAGCATTAGTGGATTATGCATCTAATGTAATGACCATGGCCTTTTGACTCGCTGAATCAGAACGACTCGTTGGGTCCTGAGTTAAGAGTCATGACTCGGCTAATTAACCCTCCATTCTCAAAACTGACTCATGTTGTTGAACTGGGTCAGACTTGTCAAAGTCGAGACTGAATCCGAGTTGTCAATCCCAAGGTTTAAAGCAACGCCTGAAACCAGCATGCATCACCGGATGCAAGCCCGTTCTGTCCATTGACATATATGGTTCACCAGAACCTTGTTTTTTATGTAACAAAACGGATTTTCAATCTTTGCTCAAGCCATGGTAGTGATAAGAGCACAGTTACTTCACATGCATGTGTTGGTGCACACATCATGTGACAGGTCCACTTCCACAAACACAAACTACTAAATTTGGATTGTTACAGTAAAGGAGAAAAAAGACAGTCACTTGTTAATTTGTTCCCAGCCACTCCCAGATGTGAGAACAGTGGTAACAGCTTGTGTGAACCCATGAACATCCAACTGAAAACAGTTGATTCACATCATTTGCGCCAGTGGTAGCCTATGGGACCATCTAATTTCGTGATCCAGCAGAATACCAAATTGGACCTCTCCAGTGCAATTCTACTAGGTTTAACTAGGGTCTGGGTTGCTTTAGACACGTGCCTGCAGATCAATGGTCGGGTTTGGTGACTAATTTGGGTCGTCCGTGCCTTAAAAAAAACCAAATCCAAAACTAGACTGGTTCGAAAAACAGAGAGATGGTTTAAGTAGTATTTACGTTAGCTCATCACCAGCAGAAACATTTGTCTTAGCAATAAGCACAATCCGGCTCTCTTCACCACCCACGCTCATGATCCGCGCATAGCAGTTAGGCATGCACTGAGACAACAGCCATTAGATTTTCAGAATCAAGGTCCAGCAAAAGCAAAGAAATCAGAAAGTGCAGCTACAAGCATCAAAATTTCTTGGAGGCAATGTCTGGCAAAAAGTGTCCAACTTGAAATGTAATTGCTTACAGAGTGGTTGATTAAGCGTGCGATGTTCCCCTTATCTGTAGCATCAATCACTACCTCTTCACTGATCTTAAACAGCTGCAGCATAAAATTTTCTCTGTTAGGAATGAAAACATGATGAAAGAGTACATTTGGAAGCAGGAATTCTACCAAATTCAGTAAATTTCACAGACTGATTTTTATAAATATAAACATCAGCATCCCCTTGAAACACAACATGATAACATATAGTGCAGAAACCAATGATCATCTTTGGATAGAATCAGCAGCTCTTGCATGTATTCAAATAAGTTAGATTTCAGCCATTTCAGTTACAAAGGTGTCACAAAAATCTGCTCGAGACTGCTACGACATATCACGAGCAAGGTATTCTGTATCGGTAACAGTGGCCGTAACGGTCACTACCATTACCAATACGGGTATCAGCCATAACGGCCAATACGGGGGCGTAACGACCGTTACGACCCTCATAACGGTTGAAAATTTTCTTTTGCCCAAAAAATTCTGAAAAATTATCTAGAAAATCAAGAATAATGTAAATATTTCGAATATGTATTCATTTTTTGTTTTGAACATGCTTATGGTAGTCTAACGATCCACTCTTTGGTGAGAGTGTTGTATCGGGCTGTCTAGTGAATTGTTTAATATGATTATGTCTCTAATGTTTACACATCACAATCAAACATTAGAACTAGAAATAAGAAAAAAGGTATAAATATTGCTTTTTATTTTTATTTTTAAAAAAGGCCCCTCACAGATTATATTCACTCAAATCACTTCAATCCACAATTTTAATCTTAAAACCCATAGTAAAAGTGGTCGAAATCTGTTGTAAAATGATATATGAGAGTTTTTGGAATGAGAAAAGTGAAAAAGAGGAGAAAAATGAATTTAAATAGAAGGAAAAAAAAAAAAAAAAAAAACAGTAATCGTTGTTCAACCATTATAGGAGTAATGGTCGTTATGCCCTGTAACGGCCTTTACGGCCACCATAACGGCTAATACGGTCTCAAAAAACTAATTGCCCCTTTTCACCCCCGTATTGCATAACGGTCATGGCCGTTACCTATATGTATCGGCCTTTACGCGTGTATCGTAACGGATATGGAACACATTGATCACGAGTGACTATAATTTCCTTAATTTTTCAATATTGACTTTAGAGTAGTATATTTTCCTTCTCATAATGAGATTGAAATGCGCTCTTAATGTTCGAGAAGTGCCTGAGCACAACACAGTGCTTCAAAGCTCAACTGAAGTGGGTCAGGAGTTCTTAAAAAATTTATACAAACATTAAGCTTGGGATATACCTTCTCAGATCTAGCAACAACACCCTAAACAGTCTAATAAGAGAACTCTGAAAAGAAGTAGAGAGATGAGACTCACATAGCAGTCTTTGCCTTTCGACCGGTAACGTGCCTCTCTCAGATCAGCAACACTGCGCCTAACCTGTTCGCCACGATACTCAACAACCTGCAAACATGAAACAGGTGTATTGCCTCATATTTGAGAGGAAAGGGTTCTACGTCCATTTCTGAGAAGCAAAATAGGAACACTTTTGACAAAAGCATTATGTCCTCATTTAGAGGCATCTATGCCAGAAATCAGAGTAATTCTACTATAGATTACATGGATCAAGTGCTAATGATACTTGCTGGAGCAAGTCCTAACTGCACGTGGATTGAAAGTATTTAGTAGTTTTATAACTAGTAGATTAGTCTTGAGACTCAAGGCAAAGAATTCCCTCCTCTACAGGCAGATTGAAAATGTGCATGGCATGCACATAAAGATTAGCAAGACCATTTGTTGATAATAGATTAGCAATAGGCTTTGGTTCATGGGAGCTCATGGACTCCTAATTATTTCCTGGTTTTGCCAGTTGACTGATGGCTTCAGAAGAATACCATAACCTCAATATATAAGTGAATGTGTGTTTGTATTGATAAATAATCAAAAAGGTCACATCCACCCACCTGTTGCAGTGCAGAGCTGTTTGCAAAGCGACCAGCTGCATAGCTAATGTCTTTCTCAATATCTAAATAGTGCTGTGATTACAAAACGAGTTGATACATTTTCATATTTTCCGATATGGTAAGAGTTAACATATCACCTTACAAAGCAAATTATAAAATGCTGTAATCCGGGTTGGCCAAAGACCACGTTAACAGTATATGCTGATATGTCATGGATTACTGGTTTTCAGGCTTTCAGCAAGTAACCAATCTGATTAGAAGAGAGAGAGCGAGAGCCCCGCGGGGGGGGGGGGGGGGGGGGGGGGGGGGGGGGGGGGGGGGAGAGGATGAGATTGTACTCCACTGTGTAATATATTCAGAAACACCATACACATTACATCAGTTTACTGAGGGGAGAACTGCATTCACTAGGCATATCATGGATTTGGCAAAAACCCAAGGATATCTTATTCCTTTTGCACTAAATTTATCACACAGAAGTGGCTGCCTCAGTTGATTACAGTTTGACACCATGAACCATCTTTGCATGAAAGTGCTAATGGATACACCCCTCTAGTCCATCAAATCTGAACGCACTCGACCTTAAACAAATACAACAGTATCTTATGTCTTGAAACTTCTACAGATTTTTCAGCAGCATGGTGAGAGGTAGATTATCGTTTCAATAGATTAGGATACTGTGCATATTGTATGTATAGTACCAGTCTATATGTCATTATATTCACATGGGATATGTGTGTTCAATATTTTTTATTTGTAAATATATTGCACATATTTTTTAAATTAATATAATTTACTTATTAAATAATGAAAATACTATACATTAATTAAACTTTTCCACAATGTTTAAACCTGAGACACTGAAGCTTGACAACCCATGTCAAACAAATTATGCTTAACCTTCTTGAATGACATATGAAATGTTCAAAAACTAAAAACTTCCAGGCCAAATAATGTTTAATTTCACTGATTTGGACAAGAAAATGAGTACCATCTCTCCTTCTTGAATGGCCCTACGAGCGAAGAGGCCCCATCCATGTATTCCAGATCTACCGACACAAACCCGCCTTAGTTCAGTTAACTGGGGGCATGTGAGGCACAAATAAAAACACAGTAATGAGAAAAAATAATCACAGAAGTGTGAATAACTGAGCTCAATAACAAGGACAAGTAGTTTGCCTGTAAGAATCGAAGGCGTTCCTTGTATGTATAAAAAAATCTAGGATCCTTTTCTTCCTGGCATTCCTGTAACAATAATGTGTATCATCACTTCTCAGTTTCCCAAGTTCTCATATGGAAGAAGAAACTAGAAAACTAGAATGATAAGAACAAGAAATTACCCTGAATGAATTCAAACATTCAATTTCATCTGAAGAATGATGAGAAGAACCCGCAACCATATGTGCAATCGCCTCTCCTCCCATTTTCTAGCAAGTGGAGAAATAAAAATAAGAAAAATAGAGAAGCCTGAATGCTGATCAAATTGAAAGAAAATATTAATCATAGTCTTGTTCCAGCTATCTGAGCCAGCTTTACAAGTTCTTGTTTAAACAGGAATTCTCACGATTGCCTGAGGAAGTTCAAAATCAGCAACCCGCCTGACATTGACACTCCTTTACCGTGCTGGGGACTGGCTGTCGCATTTACTACCAGGTGGATTTAAAAATTACAGGAGTTACAAAAACAGAAGGAGAACTGAATGCCTTTATAGGGTACAAGATAGTAACTGGAGCAAGAATGAAACTTCGAACAGTCTGTTTGTTTTCTAAACAGATGGTGTCTGGACAGAGTTCTGATTCCTAAATAGATGGGTGTACCAAAACATATGAACGTTTAGGGAATAGAATGCAATGAAGAAACTTATTTAGTGTTTGAAAATAATTGTGAAAAGTACAGCTCCAAACTTTTCAATTGCTCATAATTGAAAATCACTAAGAGCTTGGTAATTTATTGAATCTTGCACTCTCCTGAATACAGCAGCATTCTTTATTTCATTAGAATAAATATTCTTTGTCGAAAAATCTTAGAAATGAAAATACATTTTGTATGTATCTTTCCAATACCTTACTCCACAAGAAACAAAAGGTATGCTGAAATAAGGGGGGAAAAAAAAGATTAGAGCAAAGTATGCAAGCAAGCATTTCTTTCAAATATTCATTTCCATCCATTTGCCAGATCTCATTTTCCAACTAAAATTAAATGAAACACACATTGTGAACCATCCAACTCAATAATGTAAAACTGCCCTCACTTCCCATTAAAACAGGCCACCCTGTGAAATCATGAGGACATTGTCATGTCAAGGAAGCTCCACGATATCAAACCAAGGGAAGACCTTTTTGCCAATTTCACAAATGCAGGGCATTTGATGCTTTTCCCCAAAACTAGGTGAGTACTACAGTTTCTTTTCAAGTTAAAGCTGTTCTTAAGCTTGACAACAGGGGCAAAATTAGCATATAAAAATTTACATTGATATATAAAGGCAGCTAGACCCACAACCAACCTCTGCTAAAGGAAATAAAAATGATAAGCTAGCAATATTCCAGCAAATGGAAACTTTTTTGGCTTACGCGAAAAAAATATTTATAAATAATGTACCTTATTTTTGTATTTTTGAAAGGTCTGGCACCTTGCAGCAGAGGATGACTCAAGCTGATCAGTTTCTATGATTGAATCCCATGGAACCTCTGTTCTGTTGGTCGAAACCAACCTTGAACCAGTCCGCTTGTCCTTACTTTGGAGCAAACTTCTGGCAGAGTATACCCCTTCAGGGGTTTTTATAACTAAAATATTATCTGGATTTGGAGCCCTGCACAGAGACAAAATCATGGAACCAGAAACCAAGGAATATGATATGCACATATTTTAAATTTTCTTTGAACTGTATATACATGCATGCATGTATGTATGTATGTCATGCAAGCATGCATGCATGCATGCATATGCAATTTTGACAAGATTTAAAGCAAATGCGTATATAGCAACCCCAAAGCTTAAGTTTTAAAAAACCAGTAGTTTCCACCACATGGTTTGTTCTATTATTTTTGTATCACCGCAAGGATCTACATTTCAGGCATGTTCAGTGCCACTAAAGTGTTTTTGGGCAATTTTAATTCCCAAATTCACTTAAACGAGCATTAAATGCATTTGATTACTGTCCATATTAATTGCTTATTAAAAAGGACATTGCGACAATAGAGTTTTTCCTTGAGTAACTTGGAGATGTTTCCAATTGCACTAAATGGGCAGACCTCAATTGAGGGAAACAGAACATGTGACATGCCTATGTGCATACAGCACACATGTCAGAGATCCAGACCATTCATTAAAGAGGGAGCACTTTGAACATGCCATATACCAAAAGTCATGGTAGCACACTCATCAAGTGAGCCACGCATGTACACTGAATCTAAACTGTTGGACTTCTTCTGATGGCCCATTTTCTTAGACTAGTATGATGTGCCTGATCAGCAGACCAACATTATTTGTGGTCCGTGGCATGATCACTGTGCTCCCTGCCTCATGAATGATCTATATTTCTGAACGGGCATGTCGTGCTCCCAATCTCTAACACATATTCCATCCCTTCACATGTAAGGGAATTTATTTAATACTCTGGCAGGGGTATCACATTTTATTGCAGGTACTCAAAGTTGCACACATTGCATACATCAACTATGGAACCCACCGTCGCTAAGTCACACCCTCAAATTCAGATTGGTTGAACAATCCTAATCTCTAATATGTGGACACTTTTTTGTTGAAAGGGTGAGTTGTTTTTTTTCATGCATGTTACAAACATGTTTATTTTTGCATAATCAACTATGAATAAACAATTTAAGGAAATTTTTATTGTTAATCAATTATGCACTTCTTAGAAGCAACACCTAGTCCTTCATCTTCCTAAAGGCAAGGATTTAATGCATGGCATATATGGAGTGGTCACTAAGAAAGATCACAAACTCATGCATGCACACATGTGGAGCCATCCCAACATAGAGAGAGAGGGAAGGAGGGGGGGAGAGAGGATGAAATCTTACATGTGATAAGAGCAATATGAAACCATCTTTATAATCTGTCTCCCATTTTTCTCCGAGCATTGCAACTGCCATTTGACAAGTATAGCATAAAATCCAACTGTCTATAAGCAAAAATAAAATTCAGCAAACTAGACTTAGGAAATTGGGACTTCCATGGGTTCAGGGTCATTTAGGAGTGAGAATGTACACATTTTGAAGCTGAAGAAGAAAATACTGGATTTTGAAAAAGGTTTTCAAAATTATATTGCCTTTAGAAAAAAAATAATAATAATTTATTTGTTGCTTTAGTGGTTAGGCTGCTTGGTTTTGACCCATAGGACCAGAGTTCAAGTCTTTTTCAGTGCATTTTTTAAATTGACCACTGTAAATTAATGGAAATCCTCTCATTTTCATCATAAATTGGCCACTGTTTCTGTAACCTACCTCCATGTGGTATCCAGCCCTTGATGCACACATTGCATGATAATAAGTAGAACACTTGCAGCATTGTGTGCAGGAACCATGCATCTGCTTACAGATAACACAAACCTAAATATCCATGGAAAACAAACCATCAATTAAATTGGACTTAGAGAAGAACTGACAAATCAGACTACAGTTAAAAACAGATATTGATCTTCAAGTAAAATCTGAAACAATTGAGTGTTGGAGCTACATTCTGTTGTAGTCAAGAGCCACTATTATAAAGAGGGATAAGAAGACTGAAAGTTATGTTACACTAATCCAACTCCAACTGTAAGATGTATCAACCTTTACAAAAGAGTTTGAAGGAATTTTCAAAATTCCAGCTGCAGGCTCCATCTTTTCGTCACTCAAGAAAGAAACTTCAGGTTGAAACCAAGCACACGTGACATGAACCCACAATGTTTCAACATCAGATGGCTTCAAAGCACCCCCTAAAGGAGAAACAGTTCAAATGAAGTAAGATTTGTCAGCATAAAAGCTGAAAAGCTTCAAACATGCCAGAATGAGATAGTGGCAACCCCACCACAAAACTTGAAAATATACCTTTGACAGGACAAAGACAACAGTCCTGCTGGACATCAGGTGTTTCACATGCTCTGCAAACCCAAGAAGTGTAATCACGTGTGCTTCTTGCTCCATAGCATTCCTGGTGGACAGCTATTTGACATCTGGAACAATTGCCAATAAATCAATAGTATATCTTGTAGTTATCCTGTATAACCTCCTAATAACCAATACATTTTTTTTTCTTCAATCTGAAAACAAACTGAGTAGGCAACGGTTCAACGGATAATGAGAAACACCTGTTGCAGATGATAATTTTATTGTAATCCCAATCTTCAACCCATCTGCATATTGCGCATCGTTCTGTTGTCCACTTAGCATAAATTGGATCATATTTCTCTGAGATGAAATTGCAATAACTGTCAGTTTATTCATTGGCATGAATTAAACTTGGATGAGTGTCAGTTTGAGGATGCACAGAAAACATCTCATCGGAGTTGGGAAAAAAACGTAAAATAGGTGCACCTTGCAAGAAAGCAAGCAGCTTCTGCTTCCGTAGCTTTAGCTTAACAATACTTATCGAAACAAGACCATCCACACCATATTTTGAAATCTGGAGCATATGCAAAGTTACCAGTAAGAAAATACATAGAATCAGCAGGCTCAGTCCTTATAAGGTAAGATACTAAAACAAAGTTTTTATTTATGAAAGAAGATTGCATTTTTTTTTCTGATCATCAAGACAATTATCTTGATGATTTGAACAAAAAATGGGAGAATGACTTATTGTCATCTCAAAACCATGAGGGAAGCATGAGCATTATTAGAAAAATGACAGGATCTACTAAAGCACAAACCCATTGCTGCAGTGGTTGCATTGAACTTTTCACTTTAACAGTAACCTTCCAATTTTTCCATTTAGAACCCGTGTGCCGCTCCCAATCACTGAGTGTCCTTTTCTCTGCCCGGCAAGAACCACACCGACATACAACTCTAGAACAAGCATGCAATAAATATTAATAAGTAAATGGAATACATCTCCAAATCAAAATACAAAGCAGATGAATACAATTAGTATAACATCTGAAAAGCAAGGTATCAAACTCAAGACTTAACTCAGACCAATGGGTCACAAATTAAGCAGACCCAAGGAAATCAATTTTAGCCAGGCAATTCTCCTTTTTAGTCATGTACGAAAAGACAACAGGGATTCATAAAACTTGGGAAAAAAAAAAAAAAAAATGAAATATTTGAAGCTTACAAGTGGAGACTCGGAAAGTATGTGCCTTCCACACCAAAACACACAACACTTATCTCGTTGGGTAGCACGAATGGCCCATTGTTGTTATTAGATCTGTTTTACAAGTTCAAACATCTATTACTAAGAAATTAAATACATAAATAAATAAGAACTTGAGAAGAACATCCAGCAAAGATATTGAATCCCACATATGCAGGCATCAACCAACTTCTGCAAAAAAAAAAAAAAAAAAAAAAAAAAGAGATCAATAGAAGTCAACAGACATACTTAATTTGTGGCTGCCTCTTTTCAGTGTCTGATAGTTCAAAATTAAACTTCGCCTTGCAATCAGGGCAGAAATAATCAATGTTCTCCATATTCTGGGACATGAAAAGCTCAGTCAGTAAACATCACATTATAATGAACATGTCATGACATCAGCATTAAGTAAGTTCAAACCTTGAAGACTTTGTTGCTAATCTTGTCACACTCTGCGTGAACCCAAAATTACATCCATCACAGCGTACCTATTCCAGAGAGTGAGTCCCACTGTCATGTTCTATTCTTGTGAAGAGAATAAAGAACAAAAAATTTCATCCAAAAAGCAGATTTTCTAACCCAATTCCCCCCATCAGAGTGATGCCAAATCTTCTTGCATATGCCACAAAATTGTTTAGATTTTAACAACTGCAATAACAGCATAGATTGTGTAATTAACAACGGTGAATGGGCTCAAGCACGCAATTCGCAAATAACTTCAATGATAACAGTAGCATTCACATAAGCCACACCATACAAACCTTGGTGCAATGTTTACATAGTAATGGGCTTTCTGGAACAGATCTCTTTGTCTTCCTTGCACTTTTAACTTGCAGAGGCAAACCGCAGCTCTTACAGGGTTGTTCCAGTTTATTTTTCATCCTTCTTACATCCTGCGCAGAAAACTAAAATGAATTTGTAAGCTTGGAGAAGCTGAACTTTCATGCACCCTGTGTAGAAAACTTTTCCCAGTCGAAAGAGAAACAACATTTTCCAGCAGAGAGAGAATCTCTACACGATGTCCAATCTTCTAGAATCTACCAAAACTGTGTTAGTAAGCAATCGCCTTCAAATGACAAAGAAAAAGAGGAGAGATAAACTAGCTGAAAAGTTGAATGTATAAGAATGATGATGAGTGGATGTGATTGAGCTGACCACAATGTCTGACCTATGATAGGCAGACCTTTTTTTCCCTTTGTTTAGATAGATATCTTCGTAGGCAGACAACCTCACCATAGCTCACACAAATATGGCTTCTCAACAAGCACAGTGACCTGAGCATTGTATCCCAGAAGCAAGGCACACGCTGTGACAAATCAGTTGTATATAACAACCTAACTGAAAAAGTACAAAGCCAACAGCAATAGTGCTTATTACCCCACACATCATATTTTACCAGCCTAAGAACTTATATTAGTTCTCAACCATGGCTAAGACCCTATATTAGTTTTCGACCATTTAAAAAATGGTGACAACTCTTAAAACGTACACATGGCATAGCTTTATTACGATCTAGACCATCCAAATCATTGACCCAACTATTGATGGAGCACAACCGAAAAATTGCACTGAAAGATATTATTTGCCATCTCATTTTCCCTTTGAATCTGAACCACTTGCTATTTTACTTTTAATGATCCATTTGATAGCCATCATTTGTACGGTTAGGATTGCTTGTTCAGTGTGTGTTTAGACATATGCTCCATCTTAGATAGTCGAGATAGCTGTACGTCAGTGCTGCGTGTAAGGAGGAAGATTCGTCACCAATTTTAAATGGTGCAAAACTAGCATAGGAGTCTTAACCCACTTTATCAGGGGGAATGATCCCGTGGAGTCAGACTCCATGGTAACTTCCCGTGGAGTCAAGTTGTGGCGGGCACACATGGTATGCATAAGGTATCCAACCCATCCAACAAGTCTTCCCACCATGAAGATCCAATGCCCCAAAAATTAGGCTGATATAATCATCAGCTGGGCCACACCACATAAAACAATGGAAAGCCAAACAACAACGTCTAAATTTTGTGACTGGCCTGATTATTGAATCAGCCTGATTTTTCAGGCATCTGAACGGGTTGTATGCCATATACACACACCTCAGCGGGCCCCACACAACTCAACTCCATGGTAAGCTACCAAAGAGTCAATTCCATGCAATCATTCCCCATTTATCAGATACAAATATCATGCAACCATCAAAGACCGAATCATAAATAAATGTTTGAACCCCAGTTTTCCCAATATGCTGCTATAAACTCGAAAACAGCTTTCAAATCCAGTCATACTGAGTCCTTAGAACAGGCCAACACAAGTCAATCACCTTCTGCCAATTCCTAACATTTTCTGGAATCCAAGTTCCCAATGTCCATGCCATAGGCTCCATAAGCCCCTCTTTTTGTTTTGCCTTACCTGGCTATGACCTACTTCCATGTGATCAAAGATTACGCCACCCACAAAATTCTGATTTTACGTTGCAAAGTTCTAATTAAATATGAAACAGCTCATATAATCTAGAACCAGTCAGAGGAAATCAAGGGGGGGAAAGGAGATAGTAGGAAACTGTTGTGTTTTTGAGGTAGCTTGCCTGATCCTGAGATTGGCATTCCTCATACTGGTTTGAATCAGTGGCCTCTTGGATCCCTCTAGGAACAGACTGATGAAAAGCCGTCTGCAAAACCTTGCTCCTGTCCTCCTCTGGCTGAGTCACCGGAAATCCATGCTCTTCTAAGAACGCCTCCTCGATAGCCATCCTAAAGTCCTTAGGTTTGCTCTTATACAACTGGGTCTGCCCCTGGAACCTGACAACCCAGCATTTTACCAAAAATCCACCTATAAAAAAAAAGCTCTCCTACTAATAATTCAAGTTCTACACAAATGAAACTTTAAAGAACAAACCTGTCTAAATAGTCTATGAATGGAAAGATCATCCCATGTTTCACCCAAGCGTAGTCCTATTCATCACCAGTTACATACAATCAATGAAAAAGAAACAGATTCTGGGTTGCTGTAAAGCCAGGAAAAACTATAATTTGAAAAGGAGAATAAAAATAATTATAAAAATAAAAATAAAAAATCACCAGTTGCACCATAAGTTATGTCCTTCCGCATCCCTAAACCGTATATGCAGCATACATGAATGAGACCTGAACCATTCTTTTGGTGGCTCCCAAGCACAAATGGGCCATTAACCAAAATAAATAAATTGATCACCACCCAACATGTGGCAAACAGGCAGACTAATAGATCAATATTTGAAGTGGACAGTGAATCATTGATCTGACTGTTAAGAACTTAAGATCATCTGATCAGCACAACTTCTGTGGCCATGCCATGGTGGATCCCACAGGATGGATGGTTCTAATCAACACACACATGTGCCACGTGTAAAGTGTAGGAACAAGCGAGGAAACAATTTCCATACATCCAGGTGCACCAAATTGTTCCCCTTATAACTACATATCACACACAAAACACACACGCACACCACACACACACACACACACACACACACACCAACACGAGAGAGAGAGAGAGAGAGAGGAGAGAGAGAGAGAGAGAGAGAGAGAGAGAGAGAGAGAGAGAGAGAGAAATGCATTTTACCCTTTCTTTTCCATTTCCGGAGTGTCCAAAGAACATGACACAAATAGCTCCAGCTACGCAGGAATTCAGAACCGTTTCAGGAGCCTGCAAGATGGGATCAATCACAACGGCAGGCCATGCTGGATACCTTTTCCCACATTTCGCCCACACAATGTCACCCAAAACAAACTCTTCCGGCCTATAGAAATCCTTTCTCCTCTCAACCGCTTCCTCTGGTAATCTTTCTACAGCCACCAAGCCAGTACCCTTCCGAGAATCATTGGCTCCTCCAATGGCCGAGATTTCTCCTCTACATCCGCCGAACACTTGTGAACGGAAGTGAGCGAACTACGTGAAGTCGAAATTCTCTTGAGACCCTCTTCTTCTTCTCCTTCTCCTTCTCCCTCGAGCTGTTCAGTGAAATTAGGGCTTTTGCAACTGAATTTCTCCTCATTGACCTGATTTCTACCACTCTGGGTGTCAAATTTCGGTTTCTTGCAGCTGAATTTCTCCTCTCCAAATTCTCCATCGGCATTTTCGGAATCAGAAACAGGGTTCATGGCTTTCGAATTTGACTTCTCCTTCTTCCAAGGATCAATGACGGAATCTCTTAATCGAGAAGGGAGTACCTGAACCCGCCCCCGTGCCGTCTTCACAAGAAGCGGATGCAGGGACCGCTTCGAATCGGACTCCACCTCAACGGAGCAGTTCGACGCTTCGGTGCACCACGAAGCCGCCGCACTGCTGAAATCCTCGCCATCCTCGCCGCCGACTCCCTGCCCCAACGATCGGCAGAGGGGAACGGAATTCCACGTGCCGCAGCATCGCTCAGCAGATCGAGCGCGTGGCAGAACGAATACGCCGCCTTCCGTCTCTTCAGATTATTCGGATTTTCATCTTCGGATTCTTCAAGCTTGCGTCGCTTCAGATCCCGCATCCCAATTTCAGGTTCCGCTTCGTAATCATCTTCGGATATTTAAAGAATATAAACCCTAATTCCACACTCCAATCAGGAGACAGAATTCAAAAAGAAGACGAAAGAGAAAAGAAAGGAAAAAAACCTAAATTCTTGGAACACCGGATTTCGAAATCCGACGGTTGGGAGATGGGGATTTATTCCATCTCACGGAACTGCCTCTGAATTGAGAGAATTTTGTATACACGAGTTTAAGTGTATACACGGGTTTTCTATTCGGCGTGAGGAGTTCTCGTTGGGTTTTGGCTCCAAAATTCCGAGTCCGAATCTGAAAAGCGGGGGGAAACACTAAAGAGAGGGAGAGAGATGGCGGTAATATACCGAAATATATTTGGAGAAACGATATTTTACCTCAAAATTCCCGGGAATGTAGATTTTACCAGATAATCCTTCCGCAGCGAGCTCAAATTCGCGGGTAGTGATTCTCGAGCTCAAGAGTGGCTGCTGATAATTGCGGGGCCCACGTTGAGACAATGGCAGATTGAATCATCGGATGATCCATACGCGAATCTGATGTTTTGGATGGTGTGCGTTGTTTGTCATGATGTGGCCCATCTTATTGCTACAATCTTTAGACTTTTTGTTCTTAGGATCTTACTAACGTTATTTATCTGTTGGACGAGTTGGATGTCATGGGACGCGGATTTCCTGGGCCTTTCGCAGGAAGTTCCTGCGCTGGGAACCCAGGTGGGCCCACTGTGATGATTTTGAGAAATCATTTTCATTTATCCGTCTTGTGAGTTCATTTCAGACATGAGGACAAAAATGAACCATACCTAATTCTCAAGTGGGCTGGAAATGTGAGAAGTGAATTCGACAGTAAAATATTCGTAGGCGACAAACGTTTTGAAGCATTATATAATATCTGTTTTTTCAGTTCATCCCAGTATGAATGACGTTATTAACGGTATGGATGGCATGAAAACATCACTGTAGGACCTAGGGAGGTTTCAACAGTATGAATTTTCCTAACCACAAGTACGGCCTACTTGAGTCGTGATCCTGCTCACTTTTATTCTCGTAGCCTAAAATGATCTCACAAAACGATGGACAGGGTGCATTCCATACGAACATCACGGTGGCCCACCTGGTTCCCGGAACTTCTGTCCGATGTCATACACAGACACCATGGCCCCCAATTCTCGGAAAAAACAAAGCAAGGTTAATTTGGTAAATTCATCTAAATCCAGCCGTCGAAAGGTTGCGGTTATCCTGTAAGAATTTTACAGAAATTTTCCTCAACAATTCCTAGTTTTACAAATAGTTGCTTGTTCTATAAAAATCACCCGGAGGTGCTTACGAAGTGATAAAATTTCCAAAATTGCTTTTTATATTTTTCCTTTAAAATGGTAAAGCTGAGATTTCGGAGCCCACTTGGTATTTGCATGCCATCCAAACCGTTTAAACATATGCAATCCACCGTGGTAATGAGATGAACTAAAAAATCTGAAGATCCTATCATAAGGTGGACCATCAAAAAATATCCAAATCGATGCGTAGCTAATGTGTTCATTTGATCAGCCAGATTTTTGATTTGTGTGACACCATGGTGGGTGCCCATGTTGAACGGATTAGATGCCATGAACATGCCACCTGGCCCCCGTAGTTATCAACCGTACTACTTTTTTAAAGAAAGAAATAGAGGAAATTTTAATAATTTCTCTCCTCACACAAATCACCAGGGGAGGAAACGGATTGGCTACTCTCCCTGCCACCAGCCTCATGGCTGGTGGTCGGTGCTCGGTCGGTGCTCTGTGGGCCCATCATGATTTACTTGTTTCATCCATGCCGTCCATATATTTTTTCAGATCATTTTATGGGATGATAACAAAAATGAGATATATCCCAATCTCAAGTGGACCACATTACAGGAAATAGCGTTGAATGAGCGTCGACCATTAAAAACCTTTTGGGGCCTATAAAAGTTTTGGATCAAGCTGATCTTTTTTTCCCTTCATCTGGGCCTGTATGACCTAATCAACAGATTGGATGTCAAATAAACAGTACAGTAGGCCTTAGGAGGATTTTAATGGTGGATATACAATCTCTATTGTTTTCCTATGGTGTGGTCCACCTGAGACTTATATACTTAAAATTTATGATCAAGCCATAAAATGATCTTTAAAAATGGATGAACGGAATGGATGAAACACATACATCATGGTGTGGCCCACGGAGCACCGACCACAAGCCATGGGGCTGGGTGGCAGGGGGAGTAGCCAATCCGTTCCGGAGGGGAAGGGTTTAGGAGCGGAGGATTGAATGACAAAAATACCCTCGTTCCGTTTTCCCTGGTGAAGAATTGAGAATTATGGGGGCGGTGCCGGTGGATGACATCCAACCCGTCCAACAAATGAAACCCACCACGATAATCAAAGAATCGAAAATTTTATAAGATACGATTATAAAGTGGGCCACACCAAAAATATATATGCACCACCCAAAAAACATGCGAATTCATAAGCAGCCATTTGATGATTTAATCTGTCAGATTTTTCAGTCCATGGATCATCATACGGGTTTATAGTTTTACCCTTGGATGTCGTTAACATGTCACATGGGCTTATATCTTAACAATAATATCAAGGCGCTCAAAAAAACTCTCACTACTCGGTTAAATGAAGAGGTTAGTGGAATTTTGCAGTAAAAATTTCTTCTCTTACAAATCTGTGTAAAAATTTCTATTGCAACCTGAAATTCCATTCTTGCAGGTGAAATGACTGAAGTGCCCACTGTTTTATCCATGAAAAAGTGGTAAATTCAGGAATTGTGGGACCCACGTGATGTGTGATCGACATCAAACCCATCTAAAAGATGCATCCTACCTTGATGATTAAGTGAAGCAAAAAATCAGGACCAATTGAACCATCACATCGACCACAAGTGAATTTGGATGTTTTTGGGTTGGTGGACATGTTTTCAACACGCTGGCCCACCTGATGATTGTATCTACGTGAGTTTTTGTTTCTGATCATCATGCTGGATGCACTTGTTGGACGGGTAGGATGTGGTACATGACCACTTAGCCCACAATTTTAAACTTTTTTTTAGAATTTTTTTTTTTTTTTTTTTTTTTAAGACAAAAGGTAAAAAACAGGGCATTGTGATATTTCATTTCAGCTATTTGAGCCTTGTGTTTGTGAAAACATGAAAAATGAGGAATTTGTGGTAAATTCTTACAAAATGAAAGAGGATTCAATCCATTTTATTTGCAAACAGGGAAATGGGTGCAAGCTAATAAGAGGTGCAAACATCACTTTCCACTTTGAAATTTGTGGAATACTGAGGGCTTGCTTGTTTTGGCCCCTTAGTAATAATTAACTCTTATTGACATTAGAAAGAGAGAGAAATAGCCATTGTAATTACCCCTTGAAAGCTATAATCACATGCATGTAACTGGACAAGGATTGCTTTGGATTTAATATATGGGGCCCACCATAATGTATGCATCTAGTCCATGTTCACCTATTTTACCAAACTTATTTTTCGAGTGAATTAAAATAAGGTATCTATATAAGCTCAAGTGGACCACACCACACAAAACAGGAGATAATGACATCCACCGTAAAAAGCTGACATGACTCTAGGGCTCATGGAGATGTGCATTTGTCACCTATTTATAAGGTTACAGACATGAATGAAGGAAAACACAAATACTAGTTTCATCCAAAACTATTATGCACCTAATGTTTAGCTCATCCCCTAAAATGAGTTAGTAAAAGATGGGTGGCATGGATCAAACCTATACATAAGAGTGAGTGCCACAAATTTTACTGAACTCGTATTTCCTTTCCTTAATTTTAACATTATAGGCTGCCATGACCCGTGGGGGGCGGAGTGGACTGCAATTACATGTGTAAAAAACATAATTACTTATTTATCTGTATTTATAGATAAATATAGAAAATTGGGAAAAATAAGACCTGATACTCTGGTGGAGAGTGGGGTGGATGATACACGAGATTAAGAAATTGGAAATTTTTGCATGCATGGCATACAAGAAGTATAAGTTAAACCGTCGAAATTTACAAAGAAGTACAAGTTTAGGTAATAGTTAGCATCGTGAACTAAAAAATAATAATATTCAGTTATCAATATTGATTTCTAGACGTTCATTAGATGGTCAAAATGTATAAAAACATGTAATGGCTTATTTCAGAAAAACAAGTGTCCATGGATCAGTGGCTAGGATTATTCAACCAATCTCATTTTTAATT
>JAJHSJ010000390.1:0-40229 GCA_021015155.1 Magnolia officinalis | reverse complement strand
TGCTTCCTCATGCACTTCAATCTGAAGTCCTGATCTTCACAGGGGAACTTATGAATTCCCCAACATCTTTGAATTGATGTAGATACCCTCAACTCACCTTGTCAAATGGCCAAGTCAACTAGATGGAGTGGATGGTATCATGTTATTTTCATATGCTATTTCCGTCAATTCAAAAGAACAATAAGCAGGTGTTTTCAGTAATTTTCCCATAAACTCTACAGCTGTTTTAGTTGTCCTTACAGCAATGTTTTGAGTGCTTATTAGATACTAGATATGGATGTGTTCACATTTTCTAACATGTGATCTTACTAAATGTGGGAATTTGATTACTGTAGACATCGGTCAAATACAAAAAGGACAGCCACCAAGATTCTGTACTCGGTCTTGCCTGGAACAAGGAGATCAGGTGAGTGCACAATGCTAGGATGATACGATGTATTCTAGTTCCCCATCAGATCAACAGTCTAGATTATTGGAGCATGGTGCCCATAACAGTCTACACTTTAGATTCTGTTCTTTGTGATCCCTGTCCTTATGTCTTCAGTTCCTATGACTGGGCCCCATGGTTTGGTAATCTAGACTGTTAGATCTGATGGGCCCCTCTGTGAATGGCTCATTTCCCAAAAATCTCCCTGATGGGATGGTCCTAGCCCTTAAGCGTCTGGCCTGCAAACAGACAGTTAAGTCAATCAAGGCCCACATTTGTCAGGAAAAAAAGCCAAAGATGGATGGCTAGGATCTTCTAATTTGGGTGATAATTGGAGCATTTTCCATCTATAAGGTGGCCCATCAAATGAAAGATCTGGACCGGCAAACCATGGGCCCCAGTTCTATGAACTCAAGACCTGAGGATACAGTGAATATTAAGGTTAAGTATAATGTTATTCCCCTCATTCTTATGATGATTTAATTGTTGCTGCTGCTTCATAAATTCAGGAATGTCCTAGCCAGTGCAAGTGCAGACAAGTCTGTCAAGGTTTGGGATGTGGTTACAGGGAAATGCCCTCGTACAATGGAACATCATACAGACAAGGCAATTTTCTCTTAACCGACAGTATCCATAGTTTATTTTGAGAACTGGTTTTTTTTTTTTTTTGGAATGCAAATGCAATGCATCAGTGCTATTTCTTATTATTTAAAAGGCTGATATTATGCTATCATTCTTCTTCCCTTAAACTAATCTGGTTCTTGTGTTTGACTCAATCTTATTGAACAAGTTATATCTTAGGTATCCCATTTATCAAGCTCCTTGATCGGATGACGGAAACACATCAGTTTTCTCTAAGTAGACGCCTTTTCTCTTTAATTTATATACTCACTGTACCTGCCACAACCCAAATCTGATTGCTTGGAAGGAGTTTTGACTTTCATGGTGGTTGATTTGTATTCGGAAGTCATTATTTCTCTTTATGTAAAGCGTAGTTACATGAACCTCGACCAGAGAGATTCATATGCAGGGTATATTTGGGTTTTCAGTTTGTTCAGTTGGGGTCATGTTTAAGTGATCCAGACGATTGATCTCTTGGATAGATGATATCTGAAAGCCTCCTTGATAGAACAATTGCAAGCTGACTTCTTGTGGCCAGCACATTGATGGTCAAGAGGAGCTGTAAAACAATGGTCCACATGGAAACTGAAACACCCAATATCAGTGGGATCATCCAATCTGGGAATTCAACTGTCCAGTGGTCTGGATTACCGGACCCCGCTCATGCAAACTGAAAACCTGATTTACCAGTTGAGGATCATATAGTTCCTCTTAGCATATATTTATGTATATATGATCTTTTAAATAGTGGTTTCTGTTTATTAAATGAAAAAGAAAAGAAAAGAAACTAGTGTAATCCCTGTTATTTTTTCCCCTCCACGAAATACATGTTTCACTGCCAACCATCTTCCCCTAGAAGCTCACTCAGCATCCCAATCCCCATCTCTTGCTAGGCTCATGAGCCTTGATAGCCAACATCTTTTGTAGCATGTTCTAGTGAAGCATAAATTTATAGAAATAATTTAATTGTTGATTTCTACCTCTTCCTATGTCTCTCGATCTTGTTACAGGTCCAAGCAGTTGCATGGAACCGGAATGTGCCGGAAGTTCTTCTTAGTGGGTCTTTTGATCACTCAGTGGTCATGGTAAGAGAACATGATCTGTTGCGAACTTAAACGTTTGAACTCTCCTTTTTTTTTTTTTTTCCCAACATGCTTTTCTAGATCATTTGTAAAAACAAAGATGTATGTGATTTTTCCTAGGACCAGGAGGATGGTGCATTCTATTTTGAGAAGTGAAAGATGTGGGTTCATTTCTAAATATTAGCGAGGTTCAAATATTGGCCGATACATATCAGCTGAAATGTATCGTGTTGGTATTTTGAAAAAGAAAAATATATGAATGTGCCATTATATATGTATTAATATTAAAGCAATCCCCTACTTGAGGCTCAGCCAAGCACGACTGGCCCAAGTTCCGAGTTGAGCATTGCTAGCTCCCATGCTTTAGGATGTGATTTAATATATGAAATTGAAGGTAAAGAGAAGATAGCGATAGTTCATGCATCTTTCAGGAGGTGAATTTACTTAAAATTTTCACAAGTCACTCGAGTTATGAAAGTACTTCTCACTTACAAGTTGTTTATGAGAAGGATTTCTAGTGCAACTAAATATTATCCACATTAGTTATACCCCATTAAACAATCTAAGGGCTATAATGCTTCCAAATCTGCATTGTGTTGCTCTCAAGTATTTTTTATATGCGCACAGACACCTTAACCTGAATTGTCTCCTATGTCTATGAACTGCAGATGGACATGAGGGCACCCTCACAAGCTGGTACTAAATGGGAGGTTGCAGCTGATGTTTGAAAGCTTGGAATGGGATCCGCACAATGAACACTCTTTTGTGGTAATCTTTCTAACCATTTCAATACAAGTTATAGATGAATTTCACTGGCTTGACTTCATTTGAAATTGAAATTCACAACATCGGTATTATATCTGGACATGGAAATGCGTTGTTATTAGACAAAAATAAAAATCTGGGTATTGGACATGGGAAACTCCTAGAAGCCCAATCTGCAAACATCCCACGTATATTATGAGTAATAGGTTTTGTAATTATTTTTGTCAAATTAATTTGAAATGGCGATACCTTTCAAAAAAAAAAAAGTGATAAACCTAAAAGCTCTTCTTTCTGAAAATGAGCAGGTTATATTCCAAGAAAAAAAAAAGTTACTGATTTTGAGTATATAAGATGACCTTCACAGCTCAGACCACCTGGTGGACACCCAGTAGGTGATTCTTTTTAGTCTCCCTCTGCTTTCAAGAGACCCTAGTGAATCTTTAGCTAAAAAAATAATTTAAAAGTCTTCCTTACCGTAGATTCTGCTTCTATGGATTCAGCCCATCCGTGGTTTTGGAAGTGACATATATGAATTTAAATTCTAACATCCCTCAGGATTCTGTAGTCCTTTGCACATGGTCTCAGGTTACCTTCAGAGCGCCATCAAAGTTAAGTCTCTACCAACCAAAAAATATCAGTTACATACTCTGTGTGGGTCCAGGAGTCACATACACACATCGTCATGTTTCCACATGTTGACATGGCACCATTTCTAAAAAGCTCCTTGCTACATAATTCTGTTTGATTTATAGACAGTTTGTTCATCAACATACTTTCTCATTTGAAGACTTGCAAATTGACTAGGATCTCTACCGAGTCAATTCGCTATAGTCTGGCACTGTACAAATCCCAATTATACAAAAAAAGAAAAATTGTGTACTAGCTTTTTGACTTGGCGCTTTTTGACTTGGCCAGTCAAATCTGGATAACTGAAGGATCTAATTCCTGAGCCGAGTATGAGTTTTTATTACGTTCTAGATGGAAAAATATGAATGGGCTTGGGCTAATAGTTCTCTGAATGTACTCAGGTCAGCCTTGAAGATGGTACAGTTCAAGGTTTCGACATTCGAGCAGCTGCTTCCAACTCAAGTTCTCTTTCCAAACCAAGTTTCACTCTTCATGCACATGATAAAGCTGTTTGTACAATCTCCTATAATCCATCAGCAGCTAACGTATGTCCTTCTCATTCTCAACATAAGCTTTTTGTAGACCACTTTCAATTCTGAGAAAAAAAGGAAAAATTTTCCATGGTAATTTATTGAAACGGCCGTTGTTCTTTTTGCAGCTGCTTGCAACTGGGTCAACTGATAAAATGGTAGGCTTACCTTTTTAAATCTCCTTTATTTTTGCATAGACTTTTTATTATTATTATGGTGCACCTCACGTGTGTATTTTCAGGTGAAACTCTGGGATATATCAAACAATCAACCCCCTGTGTTGCGTCCAAGGATCCTAAAGCTGTAAGTGCTGCTTAATTATTTATCATTGGGAAATGATAAAGAAAGTCATGAACTGGAGGTCCATGTGATGATCTGAACATTCATCTAGAAGGTACCATTGTTTATGGGCTACACAGGCACTGAGTCTCACTGATTAGAGATCCTCCACTTCCGTACAACTTCCATGCAAAAGGTAAGTTAGGAGGTGCTCTTCTTGGCTGCTGTTTCCAGCTGACCTCTATATGGACAGTGGGATCTCTGATGAGTGAGATATTTTCACATGGTCCACCTATGGTGAGACCCTCTAAATAAAGAGTCTGGATCATTGCTTGAGGGGCGGTAAGGGGTGAGCAGCTCTGTCATGCCTCAACGTTTATGTTTTTTTTCTTTTTTCTTTTTTTTTTTTCTTTTTGTTGGTTATTGTGTTTAAGAGGTTTCCATTCTCCTTCAGTGGATTGCTGATTTTAACACAGCTGTTATCCAATTCCTTTTAAAATGGGTTGATCAAACACAATATCTCTATCTTCAAATTTCAAATCGAAGCCTTATTTCCCTAACCTTTGTGGTTCAGAGCTTTTCTTTTCTTTCTATTTTTACAGGCATTTTTCTCCAATTAGATTCATGAGTTCTGAGTTGCTTATTAAAACGTGTGTATTAGGGACGCTTCATTTCTCTGCAAATTGTAGCCAGAAGCATGTGTTTGACAATTGTGTTGGACATGTTAATGTTGATGTTGGGAAGGAAAATGTTTGTATACACTTGCCACCACTCAAAATCATTCTAATTCACATGGTGGCCCACATTATGGTTGGATCGTCCTGATTTTGGGGCCCTATCTTTCAAAAAAGAAAAGAAAAGAAAAGAAAGGGTAGTGCAACCTTGCTGGGCAGGTCGGATGACATGCAGACCATAGTGCGCCTACACACACCCTATTAGAATAAACTTATTATTTAAGGATTTGTAGAGGAACTGGCATCTTTAGGCTAAATGTAGGGGTGTCAACAGGCTGGGCCAAGCTTTGTCCAAGACCAGCCTGCATTGTTCAACATGTGCCTGAGCCCGGCCTAAGGGATATTAAAATTGCCTTTGCAAACCCTAATGGGCAGGGCCGGGCTGACGGCTGTTATACATGGGCCTGAATTTTAAGCCCAGCCCTGAGGCCTGATACTCTAGCCCCAGCTCGGCCCGAGATGGGCCATGCCTAAAGTCCGACGCACCGGGCAGGTCTTAGCTGAATGGGCTTAGTGCTACATTGCTGTTGAAAGAAAATACAAAAGAAGGGTTCCATCAAGGTATGTAATGGATGAATTGTGGGATCTTTCTAGTGTTGTAGAAAAAGGGGAAAGAAGAAAAAGAAAAGAGATTATTATGTTCTACATAAAGCAAACAAGGTGGTCGATAATATTGGGGTGGCCAGATCTCTCTTTTGTATTGGGCAATATCCAACCCTTGATATTTTTGTTCTTTTATTATTATTATTATTAAAAAAATTTAATGTATAGAAACGAAGTCGTTTATTTTAAAAAATAATAATAAGAATGCTGACTTGGGTTGTTGTTATTCTTGTGCCGGTGCGGATGCTATTTTCAGGGGGCGGTCTTTTCAGTTTCATTTTCAGAAGACAACCCTTTTCTTGTTGGCAATTGGAGGCTCCAAAGGGAGGCTGGAAGTGAGCATTCAAATTCAAATCCCGTTCCACCTTTCTGTATTATTTTCTACTCATGATATCCTTTTCTTCACTGCCTGGATTGACCATAGCCAATGAATTGCCGCCACAGGTATGGGACACGTTATCTGATCCTGGAGTTGTTCGGAGATTTGGGAGTTCTAGCAATCGAAAGAACCGACCCCATGCCAGCAGCGTGAGGAAAACCAACGAGGAGGAGCATTGTTTATTGATTAGAAAGGTATGCGTATTGTCAGCTAAGAGAACTCTCAGGAGGGGTTTGTATTTTTGCTGCTGGCTTTGTTGCTATTGATTTATTGTTGAGAAATATAAAGGGAAAGACAGGTTTTTATAGGTTGTCCATAGAAATGCATCTGATCATACATCTGTATGAAATTTGGTATCGCAGCTGCGCCATGATGGGACCCAAAAGATGGATGGTTGAGATAATCAGAGAACCTCTAAATCTGTGCAGGGAAACTGTAGACTACCCAAAAAGATGCAATGAGCCCCCATCATGATTGGAACTGTTCAACCATGGGTCCCTGCATAGATGGGCCACGGCACATTACACTGATTTAAACCTTCCTAGCCTCTGATTTTTGCTGTGGAAACAAAAATGCCAGTCCTTAATTCAACTAAGGAGTTGGGGCTCAATGGATGAGTTCTTTGTGCTGATTCTCATTCATACAAGATTTTAACCGTGTGGTGGATCCCACTGTCAGTTGGTCATGGCTCTTGTATCACATAGTTGCATTGATTGGGTAATCTGAACCATCACATTAAAAATGCTCATCATCATTTGCTGTTCTGGAAAGTTTTTTGTGGCCGTAAGGATTAGATGATTGATTTGAAGCTTGGGCAGTTGCCCTCCATGTAAAGCTGATGGGATGAACAGTCCTGAACTTTTACACGTATTTACAGCAGGATTTAGGTCACTGATACGGAGAAGAAAGTGCATCCCCCTCCAGTTTCACTTTCATTTTGAGCAAACCTCAGATGGTGATGACTCTTCCACTGTATAATGGCATGGTTTTGTGACAATCCAGACTGTCCAAGCCCCTGACCCAATCGTGGTTTGAACATAACCAAAAATTACACTGAGCAGATGATTGTAACCATCTGATTTCGCCCTGAAATTTAGATCGCTTGCATTTACTTATAACTATCTGATTTGGGCCCTTGGATTTTGTTGGGTGGACCAACCTTGTTCTGTCGTAGAGGCCTAAATGCATGTATGTCGATGTGGCCTTTTATTCAAATTTTCTTTTGGGTCACAAGACCCATCTTATGAACAGCCGGATCTAGCAGTATTGCCACTTTGCACCTTTTAGGGTTCAAATCATGGTGGTAGGCTAACCAGGTAGGGCCCATGATGAGCATTTCTCGGCCATAAAATTAACGAAGGTTTGATTATTGGATGGGCAACACAAAATTGCCCATTTTGTTCATGTGTGTCCCATTTGATGATGAGCGAACCGGCTTGAATTTTGGGTCAATGCTTTCTCAAGAATAGAAATTAAGGATAAGTCATCCCAACAGCAATGAGAGTATATCAGTTGGTTTGGATCGTCTGCAAGGATATGACGATGATGATGAGGGCCATGATCAAATCAACGATAGGTGGGTCTTTCATTGGTAAAATTGGCCGTATGGCTTGATAATCTAGACACGTTTTGTTTGGTCCTTTGTGATGGACCATGTCCCAAAATCTCCTCCATAGGAAAGTCCTAATATTTCAATTTGCACTTGCAATAAATGGTCAAGGACATATGGGAGCAATGTCCCCATTCAACTGAAAAGAGGCTCAAGAGTAGTTGCTGGGGCCTTCTAATCATTGAGATTTTTAATGAGTCGTCCATCCATATAGGCATCCAACATTCCAATGGTCTGGATCGCTGAAAATTGGGCCTCATTTGAGAAAAACAGAAAATCCAAGTATAATGTGCAGTATCTCTGGTTGGTACCGACTAACACGATTTCCGAAGCTTGTCCTCTTACTGCCAATTCAGTATTGGATCTTATATCTTTTGGTGGATGGCCTGTTTGGGAGCGTGGATTTGGAACCCCTGGATTCGGAACCCCAGGATTGGAAACCTCCTGGATTGGCAAACTACTTCCCGGTGTGTTTGGCACCCGAGAGTGTGAATCAACTTTAAATCAAAATACCTCTGCATGGTATATTCACATGGGTTTGAATTTAATTGCTAATCAACTTTAATATCCTTAATTAGTGAGATATATAATTTTTGACACTATGGTTGTGATAAGCCCGCTGAAATATATGCTTTGCCTGAAAATGAAGAAATTCCAAGTCTCGGATGGACTGCAAGCACAAGATCATGTGTGAGTGACTAACCAACGATTTTTAACCATTGATTAATATGGACAATGTTTGGACGGTGCTGACAATATTTAGATGGTGCTGATTTACATGGACAATGTTTGGACGGTGCTGATCATCATTAGTGGGCCATGTGCCCAATAGAATGATAGTGTACAATGACACATATGTCCACCTGCAACTATTGAAATGATTTTAGGTGTAATCCAAGCTCTCACCGTGTATAGCAACCCCCTTGAAGAGGATTAAAACCCTCCTGATTTGAAACCCCCAGTTGACTTTATGCTGCCAAACAAGGATTTGAACCTCCCTCCAATCCCCGTCTAATCCACTGTGGCCAAACGACCCCTAAGTATATTTGATAAACAATTATATCATTTAAAAAGTTAAAAAGTCCTTTTTGATTTGGCAACATCACACAGTACTTATATTTCAAGTTAATTTTGATCCACCCTTATATCCACCATCCATTATCTGGGGCCACACCTTAATGTTTGCTATGTTGGTTGCAGACTTTAGCCCTACTCCATTGTGTGGGGCCTACCTTCGATGTGGCCATCCACCTTTTGGTGGCTTACCTTTGAAGTGGGTTACCATCATGAGCTTACTAAACCTTGGATTTGGGTGGTCCATCACGCTAAGGCCTTGGATATGAAGTTGTCCATCATGTGGAGCCTATTTTTAATGTTGACTATCCCTGTTGAGAAGTGGAGCCACATCTGGGGCCGCCCACGACCAGTCGAGTTGCGTGGATTTCGTGTCGCAAGTCCTTTCGCAACTGGGATGCGAAGGAGTTTCGCGGATTTCGTGTCGCAAGTCCTTTCGCAACTGGGATGCGGAAAGGGAAGTTGCCAAAACTATAAATTGGGGTCCCTAGGGCTATTCTAGGTAAAGGTGAATTTTAGGAAATTATTCTGAGATGTGGGCAAAGGATTTTCTCTGTACTTCCAAGGGAGAAGTTAGTATATTGCCTTGTAATCTTCGTTTCTCTTCATAGTGAAATTTTGCATCCGTGGTTTTTTACCATAGTTTGGGGTTTTTTCCACGTATATCTTGTCTTGTGGTTTGTTTTGGATTGCTTTCATCTATTTCTAGTTTATATTTCTTCCTGTTATCGTTTGTGGGTGAGGCCTTAGATTGGATCTAGGCTCACTGCGTTGTTGGCGTGCTGCGCAACAACTGTATCAGAGCTATTGGTTTAGTTCTATTGGGAGCGATGACAGAAGATGGGAAAACTAGAATTGAGAAGTTTGATGGTTCAAACTTTGCCTTCTGAAAGATGCAGATGGAGAATTATCTATATCAGAAAGACCTCTATATTCCTCTAGGAGGAAAAGAGAAGAAACCAGAAAAGTTGACAGATGATGAATGGTTTTTACTGGATAGGAAGGCTTTAGGAACGATCCGACTCTCTTTGTCTAAGAGCGTCGCCTTCAATATATCCAAGGTAAAAACGACAAAAGAATTAATGGAAGCCCTAGCCACCATGTATGAAAAGCCCTCAGCATCCAACAAGGTTCATCTTATGAAACAACTATTTAACATGAAGATGTCAGATGGTGGGAGCGTGGCTGAACATCTAAACGAGTTCAATACAGTCACGAGCCAGTTGGAATCCGTTGGCATTGCTTTTGAGGATGAGGTCAGGGCGTTATTGATCTTATCCAGTTTGCCAGACAGTTGGGATGGTTTGGTGATTGCTGTGAGCAATTCTCCAGGATCGACAAAGCTGAAAATTGATGATGTGGCCGGTCTAATTCTCAGCGAAGAATCCAAAAGGAAGGTATCAGGAATTTCAGGGGATTCAGGAAATGCTCTAAACGTTGAAGGAAGAGGAAGATCGCTGAACAAAGGAGGCAATAAACACGGGCGTTCTAAGTCAAGGAATAAGTCCAAGGGACCGAAAGACAAAGACGGGTGTTGGCATTGCGGCAAGAAGGGGCACATGAAACGTGATTGCAGGGCGCTCAAGAAACAAGAAGGAAGCTCTCAAGGTGGGAAAGATTCAGTGAATCTGTCTGAGGAGAGCGACACAGAGGCGTTGATCTTGTCTCTTGATGCGAGGAATGAGTCTTGGGTTATAGACTCGGGTGCTTCGTTTCATGCTACTTCGTGTAAGGAAGTTCTGCGTGATTATGTGTCAGGTGACTTTGGGAGAGTCTACCTGGGTGATGATGAGCCGTGCAATATTGTTGGAAAGGGAGATGTTCATGTAAATCAGAAAGACGGAACGGTCTTGAAATTGAAGGATGTCAGACATGTACCGAGTTTGAAACGTAATCTGATCTCAGTGGGACAGTTGGCTGATACCGGTTATGTGACGACATTCACCAGTGACTCCTGGAAGATCACAAAAGGTGCCTTGGTAATATCTCGAGGCAAAAAGGAAGGTACTTTGTACGTGACTTCAGGATCGTATAGTTCACTCGCAGTCGCATCAACTGGAGTGAATGGGCAGTTATGGCATCAGAGGCTGGGACATATGAGTGAGAAAGGGATGAAAGTGCTATTGTCAAAAGGAAAGCTACCAGGGCTGAAGTCTATTGACTTGGAATTCTGCGAGGACTGCGTGTATGGCAAGCAGAAGAGGGTAAGCTTCAAGAAGACGGGACGCGCTCCAAAGACACATCTGTTGGAGCTTGTACACACTGATGTGTGGGGACCGGCACAGGTATTATCTCTTGGTGGCTCACGTTATTTTGTTACCTTTATTGATGATGCTAGTAGAAAACTGTGGGTCTACTTCTTAAAACATAAATCTGATGTTTTTGATGTATTTAAGAAGTGGAATGTTATGGTAGAAAATGAGACAGGTAAAACAGTAAAGTATCTTAGATCTGACAATGGGGGAGAGTATTTTGATAAGAGGTTTGAGGAGTATTGTGCAGCAAATGGAATCAAACATCAGAAAATGATTCTAGGGACACCGCAGGAGAATGGTGTGGCTGAGCGCATTAACAGGACCATCCTTGAGTGCGCCAGGAGCATGAGGTTACATGCAGGGTTGCCTAAGACCTTTTGGGCAGATGCTGTGAATACTGCCGCATATCTCATCAATAGAAGTCCCTCAGCACCATTGGATGGTGGGCTACCAGAAGAAGCATGGACTAGGAAGGAAGTGAACCTTGCACATCTCAGAGTGTTCGGTTGCACTTCATATGGTCACATTGATGCAGAGCATAGAAACAAGCTGGATGCGAAGTCCAGGAGGTGCACGTTTATAGGCTATGGGCAACATGATTTTGGCTATAGGTTCTGGGATGCAGAAAAAGGAAAATCATCAGAAGCAAGGACGTAGTCTTCAATGAAAAAATGATGCATAAGGACAGTGTGCAGGAAAATAAGGCCGAGAAAAAGAAATTCATAGAGTTGGAAGAGTTACTGGACATGGGTGTTACAGTGCCACAGGATGAGGCAGAGCCGCATACACCAGCTGTGAGGAGGTCTACTCGGGAGAGGAGACCCATGGTCCGATACTCACCCTCCTTACATTATCTACTACTGACAGATAATGGAAAGCCAGAGTGTTTTGAAGAGGCGTTACAGTCAGATATACGGGTTAAGTGGGAGCAGGCCATGGATGATGAGATGGACTCTCTTAAGTCTAATCGTACATGGGAGCTAGTCACTCTACCGAAGGGTAAGAAAGCTCTTCATAACAAGTGGGTTTACAGACTGAAGGAGAAGCACGATGGTTCGAAACGGTACAAGGCTAGATTGGTTGTGAAAGGGTTTCAACAAAAGACAGGTATCGATTTCACTGAAATATTTTCACCGGTAGTGAAAATGTCTACGATTCGCATGGTCTTGAGTATAGTGGCTTCAGAGGACTTACATCTAGAACAGCTAGATGTTAAGACACCTTTCTTCATGGGGACCTTGAAGAAGAGATATATATGCATCAGCCGACAGGATACGTGGCACCAGGTAATGAGAACAAGGTGTGCAGACTGAAGAAGAGTCTATATGGCCTGAAGCAGGCCCCGAGGCAGTGGTACAAGAAGTTCGATAGTTTCATGTCGGGAAACGGTTTTAGGAGATGTCATGCAGACCACTGTTGTTTTGAAGAAGTTTGATACGTCATACATCATCCTTCTTCTATACGTTGATGATATGCTTGTGGCTGGCTCAAGCATGGAGGACATCTCAGATCTCAAAAGACAATTGTCTAGAGAATTTGCCATGAAGGATTTAGGAGCTGCAAAACAAATCCTAGGCATGAGGATAAAGCGTGACAGGGAAAACAAGAAATTAGTTTTGTCACAGGCAGAGTACATAGCCAAGGTACTTGATCGATTCAATATGGAAGGTGCTAAGCCGGTTAGCACTCCATTAGCCAACCACTTCAAGCTATCTAAGGAGCAAGGTGCAAAGACGCAGGAGGAACAGGACTACATGGCTAAAGTCCCATACGCGTCAGCTATTGGGAGTCTCATGTATGCTATGGTGAGCACGAGGCCAGACATTGCTCAAGCAGTGGGAGTTGTTAGCAGGTTCATGAACAACCCCGGGAAGGAACATTGGGAAAGCTGTGAAGTGGATCCTTAGGTACTTGGTAGGTACTAAGGACGTAGGGCTGTGTTATGGTGGATCGAAAATCAAGTTACAAGGCTACGTGATTAGATTTGGCAGGAGATATCGACAGCAGAAGAAGCACTACGGGTTATGTTTTTACTCTGGGTAGTGCTGCAGTCAGTTGGGTCTCTCAGTTACAAAAGATAGTATCTATCAGTACGACAGAAGCAGAATATGTTGCGGTTACAGAAGCATGCAAGGAGATGGTGTGGATGCAAGGTTTTATGGAAGAGTTGGGTAAGAAGCAAGCAGATTGCAAGCTGTACAGTGACAGTCAGAGTGCAATACACTTGGCTAAGAATTCAGCCTTTCATTCAAGGACCAAGCATATTGCCATCAGATATCACTTCATACGTTCGTTACTGGAAGATGGATCGATTGCTCTGGAGAAGATTCATACAAGTGAGAATCCTGTGGATATGCTGACCAAGGCGGTCACAAGGGAGAAGCTGAAGCTCTGTTCAGCTTTGATTGGTCTTCAGGCTTGAAGACGGAGGTGGTGCACTCCGGATGAAGAAGACAAAGGTTTATGGAGATGTGTCTCCAAGCGGGAGATTGTTGAGAAGTGGAGCCACATCTGGGGCCGCCCACGACCAGTCGAGGTTACGCGGATTTCGTGTCGCAAGTCCTTTCGCAACTGGGATGCGAAAGGAGTTTCGCGGATTTCATGTCGCAAGTCCTTTCGCAACTGGGATGCAAAAGAAGTTTCGCAGATTTCGTGTCGCAAGTTCTTTCGCAACTGGGATGCGGAAAGGGAAGTTGCCAAAACTATAAATTGGGGTCCCTAGGACTATTCTAGGTAAAGGTGAATTTTAGGAAATTATTCTGAGGTGTGGGCAAAAGATTTTCTCTGTACTTCCAAGGGAGAGGTTAGTATATTGCCTTGTAATCTTCGTTTCTCTTCATTATGAAATTTTGCATCCGTGGTTTTTTACCCTAGTTTGGGGTTTTTCCACGTATATCTTGTCTTGTGGTTTGTTTTGGATTGCTTTGATCTTTTTCTAGTTTATATTTCTTCCTGTCTATCGTTTGTGGGTGAGGCCTTAGATTGGATCTAGGCTCACTGCGTTGTTGGCGTGCTACGCAACATATCTATCAATTAACTCTCAGCAAATCTTGAACGTTAGCAATTACTTTTTAAAAGTGGAAGAGCTAAAAAAAGAGAATGAAAGTAGGCTAATCTGTCTAAAAGATACTTATTTAAGTTTCATAATTAAAGTAAAGTTGATTAAGAAATGGTCACTTTGGAGTCGTAATCCTTACTCTTGCCAATATCCAATGGGTGATGCTTGGGTCGATCCATGTTCTAGATATGAAGGTTCTTCTTCTCAGCAGCCCTTTAGGCCATCTAGGGCAAAAGGAAGCACCGATACTTCCATAATAAAAGCATAGGCTTTGTTTTTTTTTTTTTTTTTTTTTTTGGCTTAGCCAGTCTAGTAGCTGGCTGTATTGTTGTGTTATTTGGTTTTTCTTTTTCTCTAGTTTTTAAAGATAGTTTAATTTTTCTACCCTTTGTTGTGCTTTTTTTTTTTTGGTCCTAATAAAATTCTCATCTTTGAAGAAAGAAATTATATAATTAAAAAAACTACTTATTTGGTAGCATCCAGACGGGCCCTACCTGATTAGATCCGAACAGCCCCGCTCCACCCATATGGGCCAGATTTTACTTATTTGGTAGGATCCAGATGTGTCCGCCCTTCTTCTTCTTCTTCTTCTTCTTCTTTTTTTCTCTCTCACGCGCGCCAGTTCTGTATGGGAGTCTTTCTGCAACAAACGGTCACTTGGGTTCGCACCAGTTCTGTATGGGAGTCTTTCTGCAACAGACGGTCACTTGGGTTGGGCTTAAGTTACATAAATTTTAAGTTGGTCCGGTGATGACTAGCATTCTTGCTCCATTCATTAGACAAGCCCCGGTTGTGCTGACCCTGACCGGAGCTGCTTCATGACAGGGACCACCATCGCTTCTGACCACTAAAAAAAGGTACTTGAATACAAACCGTTGAACCACGCGATACTTTCATCAAATGACTAGGAACGTTTGTGATTTGCGACGTCCAGCTGACTATAAGTATGCGGACGACAATACCGGCCCTCATGAATGAAAATATAAAGACTTATCTAAAATTGAAAGGGACATTGTACTTGAGGTACACAAATCTCCCTCTCCATCATTCTAGATATTAAACCTCTACTACTACATCCTACAACAAAAGCTCGGTGGGGCCCACAGAGCTTTTCTTTGCACGTGTTCCTGTCCATATATATGGAGGAGAGATGGTGGACCATGGATGACATGTACTCAAAATCTTACTTTGATCCCTTTGCAGCCCACATGCTAAGATGGTTCGATCATTTGAACTGTCCATATTACCGTTAGTAACGCAAATAATCATTCGGTACAATGTTCAAATGATAGCCCGGAAGGTATAGAACCCAGAACATGGACGGTTCTGATAATCGGATCATCTCCGTATGTGGACCCAATCCAAACGACGAATGCGGCAATCATGAGTCGCGACGGAGAAAAACGAACTCGGCGATTTATTGATATCTTGCAGATGTCCAACTACCCTATTAACGTCCCAAACAGGCCCTGAGAAAGCCAGACTCGTAGAACACAGATTGCCTGCCAGGCTACTGGACCGTGCTCTGTGGGCCTCACAATGATGTATGTCTTTTATCTAAGTGGTCCATTCATTTTTTATCATTACTTTAGGGTATGATCCCAAAAATGAGGTAGATCCAAATCTCAGGTGGACCACACCACAGGAAAACAGCGGTGATTGAACACTCACCGATAAAAACTTCCTAGGCCCACTTTAATGTTTATTTGCCATCTAACCTGTTGACTAGGTCACACACCTGGATGGATGAAGGGAAAACGCAGTATCATCTTTGATCCAAAACTTTTGTGCAACCAAGAAGTTTTTAAGGGCGAACGTTCAATCAACACTGTTTCATTTGGTGTGGTCCACCTAAGATTTTTATATGCCTCATTTTTGAAAATATGATCTAAAATGATAAGTAAAAATGAATGGACGGAGTGGATAAAACACATACATCATTGTGTGCCCACGGAGAACCGTCCATTAGCGACACTACTCAGCAGCGTCAGTAAGCAATCCGCCGTCCGGAATGAATCATTGATTTCGTTCCCTTAATTCGACCTCATTTATAGACAGAAAAAGACTAGTAGTTTGGCAGAGTGTGGTGGTTCGTGCACATGCATACATAAATTGGAGTTGGGTTAAATGCTGCTCAAATCTAACCGCTTGAATCGTGGGCCCCTCTTTATACTAATAGTAAACCAGCCAACAATTACACTGAAGCTGTCTCATAATTAAACAAATTACGGTCTAGATGGATAGAAAGACTGTCCATTGATCAGAGGGTTTTTTTTTTTTTTTTGCATGTACATGAACAATCACTCTCCCGCAGGCAACAAATAACCATATATCCTCATCTCCTTCTTGCGTAGTAACTCTCTATGGAATGGATGTACATTCCACTGTTATCCACCTTCCTTTTAATATGATGTGATGTGGTAGGATTTGATTGCACAGTAGATTACCCATACAAATCATGCCATAAGAAGTTAAGCCCATCTTTAATGGGAGTGTGGATTAGGTGAGATCCAGCCTAACCCAAGACCGCATTGCCTTTACTGAGCCGGCGTATTTATTCAGTTTTGATGACATCCATCCTTTTTCCTTGTCATTTTTAGGGCATGATTCTAAAAATAAAGTAGATATAATTATCAATTAACCATATTATAGGAAACCACGATGATTAACCATTAATGAGCCAGAAAAGTTATGGATTAAGTTGATATTTATTTTGTTTACTTTCAGCCAAGTTTTTTTTCTTGTTAGCTTGTTAGTACACCCCCACTGTCAGTTGACATTTCACTGTTACCCACCCCCACTAGGGATCGATACCAAGACCTCAAGTGTTGAAACGAGGTATCTTAAAGTGACCTTATCAACCGATTAGATTGGATGACAAATAAATACTATGGAAACATTAAAGTGTTCCCTAATAAGTTTTTAATGATAGGACTCGAATCACCATTGTTCCTTAGATTGTGGTCCACCTGAGATTTGGATCTTCATTTTTTTTGGATCATGCTGTAAAATGATCTAGAAAAATTGATGGACAAAATAGACACGGAATAAATACATTGAAGGTGATCCTACGGTAAGGACGGCACTATCTTAAGTGTGGCAGAGTCTTATTTAATCCGCTCCCTCTCACCGTAGAATTCCTTCTAATTAAATCCTGCCATGTTAAGTCCGGATAGAAATTGGTACTTGCAATAGCAGTAGTAAGCAATCCAAATCACAATCGATCAAAGTACTACACTAATCAAATTGGTCTATGCACCATCTCAACCATCCCATGAAGGGGCCTTTTCTTATTGAATAGGTGAATAGGAGCCGTTGCTGGTTCTTGTATTTTCAGTGTTCGTTTGTATGCCGCCAAGGACTTTAAGTGTCTGAACACTGCTGACTTTTGGACAGTCACTATTGAAATCACGAAATGGACGGTTTGGATATAATCCGTGTTCCCCACGTATTTAAAAAGACATGAAAGCACGGGAAATCCCCACGTAAATGATGTGTTATTTTCTAATGGGGGAGTATTAATTGGGGTGACCTCCCTGGTTAAAAGTCTCTTTACTTACTCAACGTTTCAGTGGCTTTCATGTGTTGGAGATCCTAAACAACCATTCGGTAGGCTATAAAGATACGAGAGGCTATAAAGATACGAGAGAGATGATTATTAAAAATAAGTCAACTGACGTTTTCTATTTTCCTTGGGAGCTCACCTGATGAACGGTCGGGATCTCCCGTACGTGTATCATATGTGTGAAAATCGAGTGACTGGTAATTTAAGTGAAAGAAAGTGATAGATGAGGAAGAAGCGCAAACACAGAGGAACCGCGCTAGATTACGTGGCGTAGCTCACTGACGCTACCGAGCACCATGGAAGTGCAACTATCACGAGATCCAGTCCATCCATAAGGGGCGACGCCTCATCATCATAGGCAAGCATTTGGATAGGACGTCCACTGTTAGTTTGTGTATGCCCACCATTTTGTTTATCTCATCCAATACAGTCATCTGATGTCTCACCACAATCAAGAACTTGGATTAGGTGGTGACCCTATGGACGCTGGCGGGTGAGTTCTCCTCGGGCTGCTCACTAAGAGTTTTAAATGGTTGCATTAGTTGATATATCTTTCACAAATCTAGAAATTCAAAGTCTATTCAAATCCAATAAAACCCATAACTAAGACTTCAATATACCTTAACCTTACAAAGGAGTTGAGAAAATATGGTATGGTATGTTAATTACTTAGTTAATACAGATGATAGCATATGAAAGCTTATATTCAAAGCCTATTATGATTCTTTGGAACTCATAGCTAAGACATCTATATATACTTAGAACATCACAGAGGGATTGAGAAAAGAAAATGTGATTTTTTTTATTTTTATTTTTTATGTGTTTTGTTGATATGTGGCCCATGTCCAAAGCCTATTCAAATTTGGTAAATTAATTCATAGCTAAGACCTCCATATTGCGAACCTTGCATAGGAGTTGAGAAGATAAGTAAATGATTATATTTATACCGTTCATAATACCTAGTACAATATTGTTGTGTGTATTGATCAAAGTCATCACTAGTCAAAATGAAAACTCCAAAATGCATAGTTTATTAGAATCCATATATATAATCACTTAGAGATCGAGAAAATTGAAAAATTATTAACTCGAGTAACCCTTAGAAAGAATTATGTCATAGATTTCAGATGAGGACTCGATTATAGAAAACGAAAATGTTAGGCATCCATTTACTGCCAGAGAAAACAGTTGAGATTAGACCTCTCCAATTGTAAACTTTTAGGGGCCACCCTAATGTTAATTTCTCATCCAACTTATTCATAAAGTCATGTAAATGAGAACTTTTAGGGGCACCCTAATGTTCATTTGTCATCCAACTTATTCATAAGTCACGTGAACCAGGATCCAGTAAAAACACAAATATCAATTTGATCTTAAATGTCTGTGATCCCTAAGAAACTTTCAACCATTGGTCTAATTTCCACTGGTACATGTACTGTGGTCCACTTGAGCCTTGGATATGCTTTATTGTTGAGTACGTGCCCTAAAATGAGCTGGAAAAATAGATTGTTGAGTACATGCCATAAAATGAGCTGGAAAAATAAATGAACAGTATAGATTAAAAAAGAAAAGAGTAAAAAAAAAAATACATGCATTATAGTTCATTAAGCTTTTTCACCACCGTAGGTTAAAAACAGAGAAATTAATGACTGTGGACCTCACCTTTTATCCATTGGATATTCTTGAAGCAATACAAACTTAACTTCTGAACTTAGCCGTACAAACTTAACTTCCGAACGTAGACATCCTCGTACGGATAGCGAATTTGAGGACGAAACTATCCCTCCTTTTTAAGTAAGCTAGTATATAGCTACGGATTTTCGTACTCTATAGCTACGGATTATACCCGTAGCTATTGGTACCACTAATCCATAGCCATAGGTATGGATCAGCTAGTTGGGGTCCACAGGGTCAGTTGTCTTGCCCACTTATTTTTTAGATTTGTCTCATTTTTTATCTTATATCATAATGAGAGTACTCAATTCATTTTTTTAGATTTGTCTTATATCATAACGAGAGTAGTCAAAATGAATTGACGTAAGGCCCACATAGCTTTCAATAGTAAGGAGTTCCTACCCTAAGTTGTACGTGGGAATCTGCATCCCTTTGGATTATAGGGAATTCATATAACCCTAGGTTACAAGCAAGTTGCATGCATAACTTTTAGACAATTTACTTTCATATGGCTCAATTGAGTTTCAAAACTTCCTATTTGAGTAACTTAGTTAGAGTCGAACAATCCTACTAAGGGCTTTTATAAAGTCTGCTATAATATGTGTGTTTTATTTAAGTTGTTCATTTATTTTGAAAATCATTTTAGAACACAATCTTAAAAAGAAAGTAGATAAAAAACACAAGTAAATCACACCTACATCACAAGAATCAGTAATGATGATGATATTGTTGTTGAAACCTTCTTAGAAGCCATCGTGATATATTTTGTCATTAAACCTATTCATAAAATAATGTAAACCTGGATAAAAGGAAAATATAAAAATATCAGCTTGATCCAAAACTCCTTAAGCCCCTAAAAGAGGTTTTTGGCAAGTTGTGCTCAAGCCCCACCATGTGGCGTGATCTACTTTAGTACTAGAGTTTCTTCATTTATTTTATCATCAAAACCTTCCTAGTAATTCAGCGAGAGAATCTAGGAATTGAGTGAGAGAACCTAGGAATCGAGCGAGGCAACTTAGGAATTGAGCGAGGGAACTTAGAAATTGAGCGAGGGAACCTTGAAATTCAGCGAGACAACTTAGAGCTTGCACGAGGCAACGTAGAAATTGAGCTTGGGTTTGGGATTACAAAAGAATATTCGTCACCTGCAAAGATGAATTGAAAAACATATCAAATATAAAATTCACAAGATAATCATAGTGTACAAAATTAGAAATAATTGAAAACAATGTAGCATTTCATGAATTTGAACAAGCTTCATATGAAATCGAGATAGAAATTGAGTGAGGAAATATCGAAAATTAAGCGAGACAAACTATAAAAATAAGCGAAGCAAACTATAATTTGAGCGGGGCAAACTGAAAATTGAGCGGGGTAAACTAGATATTGAGCGGGGCAAACTAGATATTCAGCGGGGCAAACTAGAAATTGAGCGGGACAAACATGAAATTGCAAACTAGAAATTGAGCGGGGAAAACATGAAATTGAGCGGGACAAACATGAAATTCAGTGGGGTAAACTGAAAATTGAGCGGGGGAAACTAAAAAATCAGCGGGGCAAATTGAAAATTGAGCGGGGCAAACATGAAATTGAGCGGGGCAAACTAGAAATTGAGCGGGGCAAACTTGAAATTGAGCGGGGCAAACTGGAATTTGAACGGGGCAAACAAGAAATTGAGCGGGGCAAACATGAAATTCAACAGGGCAAACATGAAATTGAGAGGAGGAAAAGATGCCTACATTCAGTTTGAATGCAATGGATCAAGATAGCTGGTGTGTATGTAGGAATACCTTGTAAACCTAATGCAATGGGTAAAATAGTGTCGATACGGGGGAGTTTGGATTGTAAGTAACTTGATATAAGCTACCTATGCGTTAAGTAGCTTATCTTGGTTCCTACTTCTCAAACTGAAGTGATTAAGTAACTTTAAGTAAAAAAGTTACTTATAATTGATCTTAAATTGACCCTACATTCAACAGAACACTTTCTCTAGTTACAGTAGATAGAGCTTCAGGAAATGTGAAATTATCTGCAGTTAATTTGTACACCTTTTACATATCCATCACAACTCCCAAGAAATTGAACTCAGCGGTATAGCAACTAAACTTGTTTCCGTAGAATGTTTCATCAATGATAGGAAGGTTTGTTATTTGTAAAAGAGCTCCTATAATGGATGGAAGGAAAACCAACCCAAATGGGGTTACATACCCTTTAGAGCTCTTCATCCATTCCCCCCTTTTCAGAGTTCTCAAAAAATCATCATCGACTTTCCCCCTCTTCTTTAAGTACCTAATAAACTGCAGCAGTAAAAATCCATGTTTGCTAGTAATTCTTGATGAAGGAAGAGATGTAACATGATTGATTATTAGTATACATACGTGCACTGACCCAAACCACACCCCAATCAATTTCATCTTATCCTTGATTGATTATTAGTCTACATACATGATTGCTAGTAATTCTTATGTCTCTATTTTACTGGTAGGATGAATTGGAAGGGATTGGAAGGTAAAATCCCGGAATATGACAAGCATGCCAAACAGAGTCGGTGAACCTATCCCGGGATATAGCAATCCCATGGAAGTCCCAACCTTTGATCCAGGCATTGAAAAGCATGAAAGTAGAGAGTTATAATCACATTTACAATCTGGAAGGATTGAAATAATAATTGAATTTCAAAACTTGGCTGATTAGCTCATATGGTGGTATCCAAACTCTAGGCACAATAGCAGTAAGAAACATGGATTGAAATCACACTAATAATAACCCATGCCATGTATTAAAACTACAAAACTCTAGGCACAATAGCAGTAAGAAGCATCATATCTAAAGTACCTGAAGCCTCATCATGCTTGCAGTAGCAGCACCACGGCTGTCAAGGTTATGATGTGCCTCAAACAGCTCAAGGACTAAAGAGTTCTAGTAATCCAAGCATACCTATCCATGCATTTGACGCAGCTAGATAAGGTAAGACTCTATGCAAACTCAATTACAAAGAAAAGAAGGCATGCAATTAACATGACTACCTTAAAAACCTCAGTGCCATCAACATAAGAAATGCCAATTAGATATTCAAGACCCATTAGAAGTGCAGATCTGTTTTTTGGAGTGGATTCAAGTACTCAGATATGAGACTGCATAGGAAAAACACTATCAGAGTCACTAAGAGAGTTTCATCCAATTACATGTCCAGCAAACTGGTAAACATAAAAATGAGATATAATATTAAATCCAGTATGTTTGTCACTCTGCGGACAGTTATGAACACAACATCTATAATTTGACAGACAAATGCAAGTCTTCGATTGAACACCAAGCTTTAAAACCAAAGGCCAGAGGAATGCATATCACTTCATATTTATCATACACTATTACCACTGCAACTAGAAAATGAGCGGGGCAAACTGAAATTTGAGTGGGGCAAACATGAAATTCCGCGGGGGAAGCATGAATTTCAGCAGGGCAAACATGAATTTCAGCAGGGCAAACGTGAAATTGAGCGGGGCAAAGTAGAAAATCAACGGGACCAACATGAAATTAAGCGGGGCAAACATGAAATTGAGCGGGGAAAACATAAAATTCAGTGGGAGAACATGAAATTCAGTGGGGGAAGCATGAAATCGAGTAAGGCAAATATGAAATTCAGCGGGGCAAACTTGAATTTCAACAGGGCAAACACGAAATTCAATGGGGCAAACACGAAATTCAACGGGGTAAACATTAATTTCAGCGGGAGAAACATGAAATTCAACGGGGCAAGCATGAATCTCAGCGGGGCAAACTGAAAATTGAGCAGGGAAAACATGAAATTCAACGAGGCAAACATGAAATTGAGCGGGGCAAGCTTGAAATTCAGCGGGGCAAACTAGAAAATCAGCGTTGTAAATATGAAATTGAAAGGGGCAAACTAGAAAATCAGCGGAGCAAACTTAACAAATAATTTCATGGCTTGAGCCCAAAAATCTAAACATATCCAATGTTCAAATGGACCACACCACATGATAATTTTAAATTAAATTTCTACTGTTGATAATTTCTTAGGGGCCACGGAAGTTTTGGATCAAGCTTATAATTGTGTTTTCTATTAATCCATGTTTGTATGATCTTACGAACAGGTTTGATAACAAACAAACATCACTGTTGGGCCTACTGTGGTTTCAACGGTGGAAATCATTATCCACACTGTTTCCCGTGGTATGATCCACTTGGGGGTCGTTTGGCACTGTGGATTGGAGGGGTTTTCCAATCCCCATGGTTGTTTAGGAGCATAAAGTAACTGGGGGTTTCTAATTCCCTCTTTGAGAGGGTTTGCAAACTAGATAATTGAGCGGGGCAAATTAAAAATTGAGCGGGGCAAACTAGAAATTCAGCAGGGCAAACATGAAATTCAGCGGGGCAAACTAGAAATTCAGTGAGGTAAATATGAAATTGAGCGGGGTAAACTGAAAATCGAGCGGGACAAATTAGAAATTCGACGGGGCAAACATGAAATTCAGGAAGACAAACATGAAATTCAGCGGGGCAAACTTCATGTTTGCCCCGCTCAATTTCATGTTTGCCCCGCTCAATTTTTAGTTTGCCCTGCTCAATTTTCAGTTTACCCTGCTTAATTTCATGTTTGCCTCGCTCAATTTCTATTTTGCCCTGCTCAATTTTCAGTTGCCCCGCTCAATTTCTAGTTTGCCCCGCTGAAACTCATGTTTCTCCCGCTGAATTTCATGTTTGCCCCACTGAATTTCTAGTTTGCCCCGCTCAATTTAATATTTGCCCCGCTCAATTTCTAGTTTCCCCGCTCAATTTTTAGTTTGTTCCGTTGAATTTCATTTCTGCCCTGCTCAATTTTCAGTTTGGCTCGCTCAATTTCATGCTTGCCCCGCTCAATTTCTAGTTTGACCGCGAAGTGAATGAATGAATTTTCGACCATCGACTCAATAGAATTTTGGAAAATAACTAAGTTGGTTGGCTAAATTAGCTTCTCCTACCCTAAAATCATATGGTACGTTAAGTAATTTATTTTAGTTTAGGAGATATGCTTGTTAAATAAATAGATAAAGAAATAAATTAAAAGATAGAAAAATATTTTTATATACTTATATATACATATTTACATAATTATGTATTAGAGAAAAATATAAGGGAGAAAAGTTCTCCTTGTAAAAATATAAAATTGAAAAATAAATAAATAATAGATCTCCAAATATGAATGAACGTTGGGGATATAATAAATACATAACTGTAGGGCCACATAACTTTGATCTCTTTTGAATCGTTCGTACAACTCTCAGTTGGAGGAGCCTCGGCGCTCGTCTTCGAAAGGAAGGGAGGGGTAGTTTCGTCCTCAAGTTCGGAAGTTGAGTTTGTATTGCTTCATGAATATCCAATGGATAAGGTGGGGTCCACAGTCGTAAATTTCTCTTAAAAACATGTATGTACTGGGCTCACAAAGCATTTCCACCACCGACTTGGGCAAGTCTCGTAATCAAAAGGATCATCTGAAAAATGGGAGTGTTCCGATACTTAAGGGGCCCACATCAAGAAAAATCAGAGGTGTTTGTATAGTTTAAACTGTTTGGTTATTAAATTAGCCTGATTTCGAGATCAAGGCCAAACAAGGGGTAGTATACCTGATGGACGGGACGGATTCATGCACCTGTATTCATTTCCCGCGTTGAAGATTTTTCCAAATCAGATGGGTACTTGTGGCAATTTATGCCAAACATCACTCCCGCGAGATAACTGGAACAGGATAACGATTGAAAAAAAAAAAAACTGGTGGGAGATGGGAGTAGGATTGGACGGTCGGTGACGTTTGGTCCGCACCGCCGCGTGTACCAATGGGCACATTTCAGAAGTTTGGTCAATAGAGTCATGTGTGCTGATGAGCATAGTTTCACTGCACAAGGACGCGGATTCCTTTCGCTGGAAATTCCCGCGCAAGGATACTAGGTGGGGCCCACTACAATGTATGTTAGAAATCCATTCGGTCCATCCGTTCTGCTAGCTCATTTTAGGACAAGCTAGAAAAAACGAGTGGGTTACAAGACTCAAATGGGTCACATGAGAGGAAAAATTAGGAAAATGAATTCCTACTGTTGAAACTTTTCTGGGCTCCACCTTGATGTTTATATGCTATCCAAACCGTTTACAATATCATTCCCAATGAGATGAAGTGAAAACACCAAAAGGATAGCCTGATACAAAACTTTTATGGCCATAAGAATACTTCAACGGTGCTCACTGAATTCTCACTGTTTCTACCTTGTGTGGGCACTTGAGTGTTGGATACATCACTTTTTTACTTACACGTCCTAAAATGAGTTCGAAAAACGGATGGACGGGGTGGATTTCTCACAAACATTTCGGTGGGGCCCAACAAGCATCCTTGCGCGGGAACTTAGGCTTTGGCAGGAAATCCGCGTCCGTACGTTGCACAGTAACTTACCTCTCTGCAACTTGAAATAATATCTGTCCAGCTCCTATCATCCAGCTGTACCATCAGCTTATAAAGTAGGCACGTGTACTAAGTGGCACACATGTGTGACATGGCGGTTTCACCCTCCAGACGACTGCAATGTGCACAATGAAGCTACGATGGATTTATTATTATATTTTTTTTTCAGCCACTCGTTTGTCTCATACATTGTGGCCCACTTGAGGAGAGTAATATGGGTTTGAGCCACGATATCCATACAGTGTCTGGCCCACCTGATGGGAACTACAAATATGGACTGCATGTGACCGTCCAAATCATGAATTCCATTGTGGACATCCATTGATTCTAATCGTCTGATGTTTATTTCTTTCCGTCCCTTGAGTCAGTGGCAACCATCCCAACCAATAGGATGGTTAGGATCAGTCTGACAAATGTCCATGTGAGACACGTGTATTGATGACGTTCAACAGATGGTCGAAGATGTGCACTGCCACTGTGGAGCCTCCTATATTGTGAACTTATGATAGCGTGACCCTATTTTCCATCGAATATGGACCGTTAGATATGGATCGGGAGTGTAATCTTCTTCAACCAGCTATTTGTAGGTTACACGGATCAAAGGTTGTGGATCTTCCAATATAGAGATTTATGGGTACTCCCTATCCATGAATGGAGTCCGTCAGATCAATGTTCTAGTAACCGCGAGCCACACCTGTACAGAATCCCTGCGCCTTTACCTCAAAAGAATACGTCGGTCCCCAAATGGGAAACGGATTGGCTACTCCCCCTGCCACCAGCCCCGTGGCTGGTGGTCCGTGCTCTGTGGACCCAACCATGATGTATGTGTTGCATCCATTCCGTTCATCCATTTTTAAAGATCATTTTATGGCTTGATCCCAATTATGAACTGTATATAAATCTCAGGTGGACCACACCATATGAAAACAATAAAGATTGAATATCCACCATTAAAATCCTACTAAGACCCACTGTACTGTTTATTTGACATCCAATATGTTGATTAGGTCATACAGGCCCAGATGAAGGGAAAAAACAAAAATCAGATTGATCCAAAACTTTTATGCCCCCAAAATGTTTTTAATGGTCGACACTCATTCAACACTGTTTCCTGTAATGTGGTCCACTTGAGATAGTGATATACCTCATTTTTGGTCTCACACTATTAAATGATCTTTAAAATAAATGGACGGCATGGATGAAACACATATATCATGGTAGGTCCCACAGAGAACCGATCACCAGCCATTGGCTGGTGTCAGGGGGAGTAGCCAATCCGTTTCAGATGGTCCTGCGTGTTTTACACCTGGATTTTTAGACCGTATAAAGACCGCATGCGACTCAAGGTCCACCATGTGTCCCAACGCACTTGGGCCGTACGCTTGAGTATTCTGATGATCGGAACCGTCCATGTTGTGGATTCTATCCTCAAAGTTTACTGGATAAAGATCGTATGCATGTACCGTATAACTACGTAGAAGGAGCCTACCATAATGGCTTTTTGACTAAAATACCACATGCACTCAACTGCCATCCAACTCTTCACTCTTAAATGCCTTTTCAAAGGCTCCAATGGTAGTCCACCGCCATCTTAGAAATGGTGGTGACTCATCCACCGTCCACACGTCATGCTTATACTCAATCTAGACTGTTTGATCTCTGACACGACGGTAGATGGAGCATAACGCAAAATGCCCACTGATAATACGACACGAGTCATCTCCAGGTTCCGAGTTAGTTGTAAAATTCAACCATCTATTTGATAGCCACCAAATGGACGGGTAGGATTTAGAGATCGGTACGAGAAATGTGGGTTGCATCAACAAAAGTTTCACGCAGTGTTAGTGGTCTAGATAGTCGTAATCTGTGTCACGTGTAAGAAAGAAGGACCATCGCCATTTCGAAAGAAGTGGTAAACTCACAGCAAAACCTCGTCCCTGCCATGCGCTTCCCCTCTATTTAACAACTCCAGCCCTCTCTAACTCCCATCCTCGAAAACCAGACATGAATTCTACCAGCGGTTTTCTCATAGCGGTTTTGCTGCTGACAGCCGTTTCCGCCTCCGACTCGGCCCGGCCCGAGTCGGACTCGTTTTACTCCTCCGAGCTGAAGAAATCGCCCACAGGAAGCGGAAAAGGCGGAAACGGAGGTGGCTTCTTCACCCCCGGTGGCGGTTTCACCGTGCCGGGATTCGGCACCGTGCCAGTTTTCGGCAACGGCATCAGCGGCGGATACGGCGCCGGCTATGGCGGGCCCTCCGGCGGATACTCCCGCGGTGGGATCGTACGTCCAACGGTGACCTGTACGGAGCGCGGGCCCTGCTACAAGAAGAAGCTGAGGTGTCCGGCGAAGTGCTTCACGTCGTATAGTCGATCCGGCAAGAACTACGGCAGCGGGGGCGGTGGCGGCGGTTGCACCATGGATTGCAAGAAGAAGTGCGTCGCCTACTGCTAGGATGCACGGTTTTCCGGTGGTTGGGATACTGGGAAGTGGTTTAGGTATATCTAGTATGAGCGGTATTTTGTTTAGATACATGTGTTATGTACATGTAGATGGTTTGGATGTGACGGTTGTTTTTGCTTAAGACTGATAAAATAAAAAGGGTATTTTAGTAATTTTCGTGGATTGATAGTTTTCCGCTCGCCGGGAAACCGGTGAGTGTTTGGTTAGGTGGCCGGATTTTATTTTTTAATTTTTCACAGAAGCGCGTCTTTGGTAGGAGTTCCATAACTGTTACTGCACGCGCGGACACCCGGAAAAGTATCACGTGCGCATGTACACGCGTGGGACCCACCGTTGAAACTGCGAAATAGCCATTTCTTGTATGTATGGAAGTTTTTTTTTACATGGGGGGCCACGGTGGGAGCATTAGCTCTTTTCACTGTCCGTCCCATGCTTGTATACGCTCCCATGGCGTGCTGGATGTTGGGTCCACCGCCACCATTACCACTGACTTCATACGTGAATCACGGGAATGGTTACTGGGACATTTGATCTGGTGGGCCACCATCAGAAGTTGTGACTTGAAACGATCCCAACTGTTCGATTGGTCGACTATTGAAGAGCTAGCTAATTGAGTTACCATTCCTCTCATCTTTATTTGTAAAGGATGAGAATTCGGACGTGGCCCACCATATCCATGGTCCTCGTCAGTGTTATGAATGCGATGTCATTGGTGAAAGTAAAAAAGCCGGGATTCGCGTTGGTAATGATGGTGGATGGGTGCAGGCCACAGTCATCGAGTCGGGCGTCATGTTCGGACCTTGACATGAAAGTTGAAACCCGTTTTAAGTGGATGTGTGGGGCTCAGGTTTACTCGAACCTGAATCCACTAGCTTTTTAGAAAGCTTATAAATGGAGCCTCTAGAAGTATGTAAAGGACCACCATTTGCTTGAATTACATGAGGAACGCCCTTTCAAGTTCATTCCATGTCCCAATGATAAGGCAGATCCAAAACTCTAGTCGACCCACTATGTAAAAATCATTATAGAGCATGAGCTGAAAAATGAAGAAGATCCAAATCTCAGATGGATATCGGTGATAGTGATTGAACGCCCTACCGTTGAAAACTTCCAGGGGTCATTGTAATGTTACCATAACATTTATTTTCCATCCAACCTATAGATAAAAAGAAATAACATATATCAGCTTAATTCAAAGCGTTTGTGGCTCATTAATGGTCAATCAACATTATTGTGGCTCATTAATGGTCAATCATCATTATTTCCTGCGGCATGGTCTACTTAAAATTAAATCTGCTTCATTTTTGGACAGCTCAAGGATATCTGGCAAAACAGCTGGACAGTCATCAAGGTAGGCCCCGTCGTAAGGGTTGTACGTCCCAAGGTAAGCCCACACGATTTTTTTTTATGGAGAAACTCACTTTCGAGTCAAATCAGACTCAATTGGGTTTCAGGGCGAGTTTGAGTTTTTAGGTTTCTAAACTATTATGTAAGCTCCAAGTTATGTTGCTGCAAATTAATTTATCAACCACAGATAATATTGCAGGAGTTTTAGCTTATTGTGATAACCTGAAATATAATATATGCATTGGTAAGATATTGTCAATGTATAATAAGTATTATGAGCACTTGGGGTTGTGGAGTCGACATCTTTCAGAAATTTTATAGTCTATTGATCAATCCGGACTGTCCACAGGTCCAATATATATACATTTCCTAAGTTACTATGAAAATTTATACTTACATGAAGATAAAAGTCAAACTCTTAAATAAAGGTGGCCTTGTTATAGCCATTTATTTTCCTTGGCTACAAGTCGAAGGCTCTAAAAGAGCTTTGGAGAAGTACCCTCACTTGTGTTGTGAAGCTAGTTTTTTTCTAAGCTTTGTTTAGTGCTCTCTCTCTCTCTCTCTCTCTCTATTTAAGGGAACATGTGTAAGAGGTGAAGATCTTTGTACTTTCGGCTTCTAGCCTTTTGTTTGGCCTTTTTAGCTTTTGTGTTTAATATTTTCTTTTATTGGTTTGTATCACTAATATATACAAAAGTTGGTAAATATAGCTGTCCAAAATAGAAAGCTAGAACAAGATTTATATAGCCAATCCCTATTAATTGGAGTAAAACTTGGATAAAGATGACAACAACGACACTTATGAATGGAATCGGTAGAATGATCAGATGAAATTGATACTTAAGAACCTTAAGTAATCTGTAATGTCCCCAAAAAGTAAATGTGTTAAAATGGTGATTGGACGTATTTTTAATATAAATGATGCTGGGTGCAAATGGTCCAGCGACATGGGTGCCATGAAAAAGGTAGGCCCCTCCATGAAGATCACCTAGGACAAAAATCAAACCGTTCTGCTAATTAGGTATATATAGGCCATACTATTGCATTGATGGGCAACCAATGGTTTAATTCAACATGCAGGTATGAACCCATCTCGTGATATCCATGAATCGTTAGTGGTACACATGTCTTGCTTGCGAGGAACGGAAAAGAATGACAAGAAAGCAACACCTAAGACCCCCACTAAAGATTAGGGTTAGTGGGATATCATAAGGTCAAAAACGGAAAGTTAATGGATGGTGAGCTGTTCCGGAAATGATAGGATAGAGCCTCCCTATCATACGTCATAAAAGCTACCTTCCACCGTCCAAATGGAATGGTAGATGGTGGATCAGGACCGTCCACGATATGTGGGCTCCACCTTAGATGATCCATGTTTTTATGTTGCCAATATATCTTCGATTCGAAGGGCCTTGCACGTTTATATCAAATGATCAGGCCATTTCACTCGTTAGGTGGGCCGCAGCGACAGTGTAACAAAGTAATCAAAATGCACGGTTAGTGGCTGTCTGTTTTGTTTCACACAGTTTGGCCCACCTGAGGAGTGAAAGGACGTGAATCTTCTCCCACCTGATGGAAGGCTCAGATCTTGCACAAGTCTAGCTACCATACGCGCACACATGCTTTCTTACGGATGGGTCAAGCCCTGGATATGATGAGTCCGACTATGATTGAACCATCCATGAAAATTCAGCAGGTTTTAAGATCCTAGCCATCAAATCATCAGTCTTAATCGGGTGAACGTGTGGGCGGTGGGTCGTTACTGAATTTTGTTTCTCGATCGTCTATTTTTAAGATACATATCGAAGGGTTCAGATTTGCACTTTTACGGACTGAAATCCTGAGCGTAGATCCGTATTGGCAAGCAAACACGTGTCCTGCTTATGGTAGTGTCACGTTGTATGGCTCGTGCCAACCTCATGCGCTGTTCAAGTCTCAAACATGACAGTTCTCTGACCTTTTTAGATATGGCCTTTTTTAAAATTGAATGTGGACAATTACATCATCCCTTTGGGAGCGGATTAGGCCGAGACCTTGGGGCCCACCTTGATGTATGTGTTGCATATCCACACCGTCCATCCCTTTTTTTCAGCTCATTTTAGGTTGCGAGCCCAAAAATGAAGCAGATCCAAAAGTATCGGGTGGACCATACCGCACAGGAAACAGTGATGATTGAATGCCCACCATTCAAAAATTCTTGTGGGCCAAAGTTTAGGATCAAGCTGATATTTTTGTTTTCTATATGACTTTATCAGCAGGTTCGATGGCAAATGAACATTACGATGGACCGTAGGATGTTTTTAAACGTGATCGTTCAATCACCACTCTTAACCGTGGTGTGGTCCACGTGAGATTTGGACCTGCTTCATTTTTGGGCACATGACCTAAAATGATCTGGCAAAACGGATGGACGGCGTGGATATGAAACACACATCAAGGTGCCTGACAGAATCGGCTCCCAATTCTTTTAGTAAGCCTCTGCTGATTGGCCAATGATAAAAAGGTCACGATTGCTGGTCCGATCTAGACCTTTGATCACCAAATCATGGGCCACGCTTGTACAGACAGCATGCCCAACAGGGAACTTCCGAGTCTTCCTCTTTCGTCACACAATCCTTACACGTGAGATCTCCATTTCAACGATGCATGCATATCATCGATCCAAGGGCCACGATGTGGACAGAACATCGCCGAAAATTTCCCCGACCGTCCGATCAGCGTGTTTTTTAGCTCTGCTCTATTTATGACAGGGCCCACGATTCCCACCAGTGTGGAAGGATAGGCGAATAGCCTGTGAGGTCTGTAGTTCAGTGACACGAACCGTTGATCTGATGGGACCCAAAAACGTCTCCAGGAACATCTGATCAGCATGATTTTGGAGCAATTCTCCATCTACAGCTGTCCCATGTTGTTCAACCGTATGGATTATAACACCAACCATTGGCCTTTTGCTGCAAGGTTATAGATGTTTTTTTGCGAGAGTAGTAACGGTCACTAGAAGCAAAAAGATAAAAACCAACTACCCCATTTGAAATCCAGGCCCAATGAGCATGAGAGAGAGAGAGAGATTCATGAAATCAAAACCGTCGCGTCTTCCGTTAACAGAAAATCAGAAATCAAAAGCATGCTGAATGGCACACCAACCCCATCTCTTCTTTCAATCAAATTCATATAATCAGGAAAAATCTTCACAATTTCAACATTCAATCACAGAAATGGATTCAAGCAATGCCTATGGAGAGATGGTGGAAACTCTCAGCCCAATGTATCATAGCCTGTATGTAGAGAAGTTGGACTACGCTTCGGTGAGGCAGTTGAGGAAGGATTTGACGGTCTGGATTCCTTCAATGAAGGGAGGAATTCAGACAGTTCTTCAGGGCTTGAAGGGCTGCATTACTTCAGGGACCTTAATGGCTGTGATGGGTCCTTCTGGTTCGAGTAAATCAACCATGCTTGATGCACTGGTGGGCCCGTTGCCGGAAAATGCTGATGTCTCTGGCTCTGTTTTATTGAATGGACGAGTGAGAAAGGCATCCTTTCTGAAATATTTTAAATTAGGTTTCTGTACTTATTTCCTGTCGTTCTTTCTGGTTTCATAAATTGAACTGCAATGCAGCTTCATTCACTTCCAGAGAGTGAAAAAGTACATGTGGCGCCCACCTGATGAATCATCCCACTAGCATTTCTAATGGCATCCACGTCTGGAATTTCAGGCATACGTGACCCAAGATGAGTTCTTGATTGGAACACTGACAGTAAGGGAGACCCTTCTATATTCGGCCCGCCTGTGTTTTCCTGATCTGATGCTCGGGCAGGAGAAGAAAGCTTTGGTTGTTCAAACTATAATGGAAAATAACAAATAAAGATGGCTGTGAGATGCAATAAAAATCTACGCAATTGGAAAATCCAACTATCCAGCTGGACTCAGTTAAATGCAGACCAGTGGCTAGGATCACTTGACAGATTATCTGTAGGTTGAATAAAAGAAAGAGTGAGAAGGAACCATTTCGTTCAATCAAGCACAGTACTGCACCTCTGATCTAGTACTGTTAAAAGACCAATTAAGAATTCAGAAGAAAAAAAGATCACTTCAATGAAGAGAAAATCTATTGATTCCATAATAACTAGATAATTTTTTTAATTTGAAATTGCTGGCAAGTGATCCTCAAATGATACAAGTCCTTAACAGCAGTTGTCATTCAAAACTTTGAATTGCAGCGCAGAGGGAACTTTGAATTGCAGCGCAGAGAGGGAAGGTTGTGCCGTAATAGCTGCAGTTCACCAGCCTAGTTATGAGATATTCGTGCTCTTCAACAGCCTATAACATGATACTACGCCAAGGAGAGATAGTAAGAGGAGATTGCAGAGGATATTTATGGCACGCTTCTGAGATCTCATCTGTTCATCAGGTGGGGACCACCAAAACATCCCTGGCATGAAATATCATGCCATTAATATTTGGGTAGGCCACAAATGTACACTAAATATAGACAATGAGTTTTTTTCAAGACATGTGGCCCACCTGATGAGTTGACCCAACTGGTTTTTGGGCCAGGACATGCTCATGGCACACCCCACTTGGTGAATGATCCAAATCTCGCACACGCATGCCACAAATCTCCCCTTAAATCTGCCTTTTTCATTACTCCCCTATCAGTGCAGCACTGCTCATCCTCTTTTTCTGCAGTTTTGAATCTCCTTACAAGTATAGCATTGATCCTCCTCTCTTTCTGCCAGCCCGTCCCTAAGGAACCCATCTGATCATTTCCTCCAGTGCCTAAATGCTGATTTCAATAAATGAAAGATGAATTCCAAAGTATGCATGAAACCCATCATTTGTCACAGATTCGTACTTAGACTAGAAGGTTTTCGAACTGAGTTATTTCTGAAACTTGCAAGCCATGGATCCCTAAAAATTTCAGGTGGGGAGAATCAATAACCCTGCGGAGAAAATAACTTCAATTGAGGCCAAAACACTATATTGAAATATTACAACATGTCTAAGTATCATGTCAAAGCAAAAAAAGTTAAGAGGAGCTGTCCAAGGTAGGTAAATGCAAGATGTATAAATTTCTACAACTGGCCTGGTTTTCCGACCAGGGCATGGTCATGGTGTAACCCAGTTGATGAACAGCTGGGATCTCACATTCATGTACCATGATGAGGATTGGGATCTTCCTGCAAAAATCCTTTGCATTTCTCTAACTTTTCCTCTCAGTACGTACTTGTTAGAAGAGGTTTTTTGGGTCCATAACAATAGCTATAATGGGTTAGTTGCCCAACCTGAACTGTCTGATCTAACATGTGTCGGACGCCTACTTTAATGATGTAAGACGTAAAGAGGTGTACCTATTTTAAAAAGCTCACAATACCTATTTCATTTCATGCATGTATCAGGGAGTTTTCATGCTTGTTTCTGGGTGCTTCAGGATCCCAAATGACATCCCGAAGCCCATATGGCGATATCCTTTATCAAACATCAGCTTCCACTTCTGGGCTTTGCAGGTATTTTGATAGTTTAAGTGCCCTTGCTATAGAGAGCGATTGGACACTCAATTAAACTGAATTACAAATAATCTTGCTCAAGGTGATGACGGAAGTGAAGTTGGTGGCACCATTTTCATTCATACTGACTACGAAAGCCCTACTTGCAATCCATGCATTTCGTGTCGCACGTGAAACAGTTGTAACTTCAAGTTGGGGCTAGACCCACATTGGTCATTTCTGCGTTTTGAATGTCAATGAATCATCCAAGAACAGCCTCAACAAGTAAATGAAGATAGACCGAACCAAACTGATACCAGAGTTCTCCTTTTTGTAATTCAGGGCCAATATAAGAATGATTTCGAAGGCACTGATTTCAAGAATCGAGCACATTTTCCATGGGCAAGTGGTGATCATGTTCTTAGTAATGTCTTTGAGATTAATGTGGAGCAATCGAAATGGTGGGATCTCAGTGTTCTCTTTCTCATGAGCATCATCCACCGCTTGCTGTTCTTCATTGTAATCAAGATCCATCAAGGATCAGTGCATCAGATAAGAGAATCCATTTCCAAGTGCTGGTTACAAAGGGTTCCCAAGAAAATTCAGCAAGCATGAGCTATCATCGGTAAATAAGCAGGAACATCTTCAAGTTTGACAACATCTAGTGTTTGCCATTGCACGAAATTGCATGAAGTGTATCTGTATTTCTATGATATATCCTGAACAATAATACAGCAAGCTCTGCTATAGTAATGAATGCAGACAGCTATTTCTATTCCATTTTTAATAATAGTAATAATAATAAAAACAAGATTTCATGGTAATCATCCTTCTAGTAGAAATGGGCATAGGTTGCTAATGACAAACATCAGTGAAGAATACAATGTATTAGGTAGTGTTTAGGTGCACCTCAAAATTGTGGTTGGTGGGCTTCTCAAGCCTACCTAATTCACTAGGTGTTTGGAGCCACACAGAAAACAACCAGCAATAAGTGGGATATTGTTTCCTACTTTCTCTAATACAGATCGTGGTTGATTTCTTATTTCAACCACGATTTGGCACTATGAATCTTGTCAGCCTTGAGATCTGTGGGTTACGTGGTATGACCTGTCACACTATCCCTATCTGTCATGTGTTTAGGGAATGTAGTGCGGCAGCAGAAGGCCTGCTGACATTATAAGTTTAACTGACTCTTTGACATTTTCTCTCTTTTTCTTTCTTTCTTTCTTTCCCTTTTTTAAAAAAAATTAAAAAAAAAAAAAAAATTTTAAAGAATTTTTTTTTATTTTTTTATTTTTTATGATTCAGTTTGGGAAGTGCCTAGGGAGGTTAAAAGGAAAGCTTTTTGTGGTTGAGTGTGGAGTTGTAAATCTGACAACACCTTGATGCACAGGCGCACGCGCGCGTGTGTGTGTTTGTTTTCTTGGGAGCTTTTTCATTTGTCACCTTGAGGAGCTAGGTCTGTGCCCTCACCTGCCTACGCATATTATATTCTTCATATGCTATCCACGTCTGGAGCCATCAGCCAGAGTTACCCACAGCTTCATATCAGACTGTTTCATTTCTAAACACAAAAGCGGCTTCATTTCTATACCATACTAAGAAAGAAGGCCCACATCATCAAGACCATAACAATACATAAAATGACAAAAGAGGAACACTTAATCCCATTAATTAATGTCATAAAATTTATAATTCTTTCCATGTATACAACATGTTGAGTTACAAGTTACAATGCATAGCTTGAATAATAATAAAAATATTTTTAGAAACTGCCAAAATGACTGGTTTTTCCCAAAGCATGCATATCTTGGGTAATCACTTTGAACTATAGTTGCAGAAATTATCAACTTACAATCCTGCTGCTGCCCAGGTATATCTCAACACACACACACACACTCCAGGTCATAAAAACAAAAACCAAAAAAAGAAGAAGCTTGTCTTGATTTCTGCTTCTGATGGCACATCCGAAGGCATACACTGTTTCTTCCAAATGATCTGTGGAAGGGAGCTAGTTTCTAGCTGAAGTGGACGGATCTGCTGAAACCTTCTCATATTTAGCACACGCCACCAAGACTCAAATCATATAAGGATTATAAGGGATTGCAAACTGTTACTAAAGTTGGCCGAATCAATAAAAAAAAATAAAAATCTACAGCCTTCAAAATTATACGAAGCATTCATCCATCAGAAAGCTCCACAGAACTTTCATCAACTTCAATGTGAGTCGTGGTGGTCTTGCAAGTTGAAACTGAATCTCATCTCTTGACTAACCAATTCAGCAAGATCATGTCTGCCAACAACTTTGCATGCATCTATGACTGCTTCAAACAGTGACTCATTGAGCTCAATCTCTCCGAAGTTCATTTGGCTGTAAACCCGCTTCACGCCTTCCACCAATCCTGCTTTTCCATAGCAACCTACCAGATTAATATAAGTAACAAGATCTGGCTTCAGCCCCTCATCTTGCATTCTCATGTACATATTTAATGCCTTATCTACATCCCCTGAAGCTCCGAATGCATAAATTGCGACATTGTAGGATGATGAATCAAGACCGGTGTCAGCTTTTGTGAATGTTTCACAAGATTCCAGTGCCCAAGCATGCAACCCCCCAGCACAGAGAACACTAAGGTTATTATGGCTTGTCTAGCGTATGGTTTTCCATCTTCGTATGATTTTTCTAGCTGAGTTACAGCCTCAACCGGAATGCCTCCTTTCTTCAAAACCGTGAACATTACTTTAAAGGTCACAAAATCTGGTAAAATTCTCCTTGTAATCATTTGATGCAACAGTTCACCACACTCTCTGAGCTGTCCATTGTCAGCATATGACGCCATGACATTACTAAAGGAAGCACAGTCAGTCAGTAGACCCGACTGTTGCATCTCCTGAGCAACATCGATTGCTTCGTCAAGCCTGCCCATGCTTTTGTAAAGGTACATCATGGTGGCAAACGAAACACCATCAGCATTACCATTCTCTCTCAGGCTATCAAAGATCGACTTAGCTTCATAAACCATCCCAAGATCCGCGTAGAGATCAATCATACTATTTGATGCAACAACATCTGGACCGCCTTTCAAAATTTTCATCTTACCATATAACTCCTGTGCCTTTTCCCAAAGGCCCACCTTACTGTAAGCCTTGATAAGAGAGGTATAGATTATCTGATTTGCTGTTAGTCCAGATTCTTCCATCATGTGGAAATAATGAAGTGCTTCTTCGACTTTGCCAGCTTCTGCAAATGCATTTATCAAAGACCCATAAACAACTTCATTTGGTCTGACACCCACTCGCATCATTTCTTCATAGACATCAACTGCCTCAGAAATCATACCTGAACGGACATTGCTTGCAATAACAGCAGAAAGGTTGCACACCGAGGTTTGAACCCCGCCTCTTGCATTTTGGCCAAGAGGTCTCTTGCACCGTCAATCAAATCTCCACCTGAAAGCATTTGAATAAGAGAGTTATATGTGCACTCATCTGGCCAAATTCCATTACTTCTCATGCTCCCAAACAACGATAGTGCTTTATCATAGAGCTTTGCTTTCCATATGCTTTTATCATGACATTATGCTCTGTTACATCCGTCTTATGTCCTAGATCACTCTTTCAAAGAATACAGCCTCAGCTTCAGCCCAAAGCCCATCTCCGCATAAGAATCTATAATTGCAGCATATGTCTTTGATGAAATCCGTCTACCAGTACAGTGCTTTTTCAAGGAAGATCATTGCCTGGTCAAGCAAGCCTTCCTTGACATACATTTTCATAACGATGGGTAGTGACTGCTCATCAACACATAGACCTGATTTCTCCATTTCCTTTATTATATCCTCGACTTCTGGAACCCGCTTCCTCTCACACAATATATGCAAAATCGCTCTATAAGTTACAGCATCAGGACAAAGACCAACCTCCTTGATCTTCTTATAACATGTCACGACCCTGTCAATGTTTCCCATATCACCATACAAAGATAAAAGAGATGTTGAAAGATTTAGTATCGGGTGGAACTCCCCTCTCTTCCATTTTAGCAAGCAACGATTCTGCCTCAGACAAATGCCCATGGGACCCACAAATATTGATCATGGTGTTAAAAGTAAACGTATCAGGCGCTACTCCTGACCTCAACATCTCTGCAAAAGCATCCGAAGCATCTTTCAGACGACCAGCCTTCCCATACAGATCAATCAACGTGTTATAAGTAGCAGCAAGCCGAGGCTTCCGAACCGAACCTTCATCCACCGATGGAACATTTGTTGGTGGTGCACGACCCCCAGCTTTGAAAAGCTCGGTCAACAAGAAATGCTTCGGACTAATTGGGTTCAAACCTGGATCCAAATCAACAGAATCAAAATCCAGAATCCCCAATTCAACCCACCAGACCCCAATCCTTGAAGAATCGCTCCCCCCCGATCGAATTCACCTGCGTCTTTAAGAATGCGGACAACAGTATTCATGGTCACTTCATCTGGGAAAATTCCCCTGATTTTCATGTGCTTAAGCCACAAAACCGCCTCTTTCACCAGACCTGCTTTCCCATAAACATCGACAAGCATACCATAGGTGTTGTTGGTTGGAAAGACACCGGCTTTTGCCATTTCAATCCAGCAAAGCCGGAGCTCATCCCATTTCTGAGCTCTGCCCAAAATCCGAAGAACAACATTGTAGTGAATAACATTGGGGATGTAATCTCTCTGCAATTTCATCCATCGGAAAACACGAAGAGCAGACTTCCAATCACGCTGCTCTTTGAGAATAACCGTCTGTTCCTTGGGGGTGAGCTTTCCGATCCACGATTCGAGGGTTATCTCAATATCACCCTCTCTCTCCAAATCACGGAAAAACAAAGGCAAAGAACCTCCATACCGCTTCTTTCTGTTACTGCCCGATGCTTTCACTGGCAGTGCGACAGCATTTGCACTTGGAAGGGAATGAGACTGGAACCCTGAAGAACACTAGATTTTTGGGTTTTTCTAGCATCAGCTTGGGTTTCAAAAGCACGTGAAACGGAAGGCGGAGATCCTTCGTTTCTCTTCTTCTTGAGCTGTTACTTCTGGATGATTGTTGGGCGGAAATGAAGGGATTTGCATGGGAGTTGAGCTTAAACCCTAGAAAAACCTAGATTGTTGGGAGAGGGAGGGTGGGAAGAAAGGGGAAACGGAGCTTACCTGGAGAAAAGATGGGGTTTTGGAA
>JAJHSJ010000377.1:0-48846 GCA_021015155.1 Magnolia officinalis | reverse complement strand
CCTTCTTCTTAGAATCAAAATTAAATAGAGCTAGCCAACTGGTTTAATTTAAAATCAATTAGAACCTAGAACCAAAAACCGCGATCGATGTGCCTCAGTCTTGTGGTTTGAATGTTTATTTAATTTCTATATTCTTTATCATTCAAAGCTGTGGAATGTATGTGTGGATGTGAATGTTGTAATATTTACATTTCAAGCATTGTGGGGAATGTTGTAATAGTATAGAATTTCAATTCTTACTATTTCCTTTATTCCTCTTCAATTTGAGATATTGATACTTAAACCGTTCTAGTAAGGTTGTCCTGCCATAAACCCTTGGTTTTTATGGTGCAAGGTTGTCCTTAGAACATCATTTGTATCAGCCTCTCAATACTAGAATATTGAGGTTGCTTTACATTTCCGTATTGTGATTTATTTAAAGTATTATCTTTCATTTATTTGTTTATAAGGCTATCTTATTGTTTAATTCTGCTGGTATCATTTTAAATTTGGTATAGTCCTATTCACCCCCCTTTAGGACATATAGCTAGGCCTTTTCACTGTGCACCCTGCAGCTGATCAAATAAGTCATCTATCCTCGGGAGCGGGTACTTGTTCTTGATCATGACCCGGTTGAGCTCGCGATAATCAACGCGGAGTGTCAATGAGCCATCCTTCTTCCTGATGAAGGGTACCGGCGCTCCCCAAGGCGAACTACTCAGACGAATGAATCCCAACTCACGTAACTCGTCCAACTGTCGCTACAGCTCCCTTAACTCCATCAATGCCATACGATACGGGGCCTTCGAAATACGCGCGGTACCGGGCACGAGGTCAATTTGGAACTCAATATACCGACGCAGTGGCAATCCCGAAATCTCCTGAAAAACATCAGGAAAATCGCAGACCACATGCAACAGATCGATACACAAGGCAAATGGTGTAACGCCCTGAATTTTGAGGGTTGAGCAAAGCTCTCCTCCTGAGATCTAACGCATCACTTATGCAACATGGATAATGATGTTTAGATGTCGTCCATATTAATGCATTAAACATGAGTGGGATTATACTAAAATAGCATATCATACTCTAGAGATAATGTAATTAAGCAAGCGGAAGACTGAAATATATGTATTGAGTTAAGTAAGCGGTTGTCTGCCTCCAGAGTATAATAATGCAACAAGGTTGAATACATACATGTTTTGTTTCAAAATATACAAAATGTCAAAATGTAAAGTGTTCGACTAAATCATATATCCCTGTGATCCCATCAAAGCAGCACGGGGTCTACATAGACCCGCATGAGAGCTGGACGTAGGAGAATTCCTCCTCCTCATCCATATGGCCCCACGCCATAGTATAGACTACATCGTCACCTGCATCTAAACCAGAGTCTGGGTGGTGTTTTAAAATACTATCCCAGGTGGGAATGAGTACCTAATTCAGTGGAACTATAAAACAAAGGTTAACATGTTATCAATTCAGTCAAGTAGTAATGATAAAGCAATACAACAATCATGTCCTAAGTACTCTTGTTAATGCAGGGATGGTATGCCGAAATGATGCATGCCCTCGCACAAAGCTCCCTCAAGCGACTTCCTCAACCATTCGCGCATGACAAACTCCCTAAACGTGCACTTCCACGCCAAAGCACATGCAATGTGGTGCATGGCTGTGTTAGCCAAGTAATTGATTAGGCTTATTCATACAGCAGATTCGGGAAGTTAAGGTACCTCCCTTTATATCATTAACCCAAGCGGGGATCCATCTAGGGTCGTCAATCCTAGTTAGTCACATACGATAGGCAAGTTGTAGGGCATCACCCCTAATGAAAGTAGTGGATAGACAAATTCAAGAGTTTATACTCAAGGTCACACCACCAACGCCCTACCAACTGGAGCGCTATTTTTGAAGGTGGTCCGGATCAAACGGTTCACCCCAACCCATGCTGGGACTGCAACCAGGTTAGGTCGGTGTAGGCCGACAGCTCGAACACGGTGTCCCATACCACCATGCCTGGCTCACGAGTTTGGGTTGCTCACTGGTCACTGCAGGGAGGCTCGTCACCCCAGCGTAGGCCAACAGCTCGACCACGGTGTCCCATACCACCATGCTCGGCTCATGAGTCTTAGCGGATCGTGGTACCATGGTTGAAACGGGTTTTACACTGGTAAGTGGTACCTTAGATTCAAGCAGTAGTGTCCATACATGGTAAAGACACAATAGGCTAATCGGGTTATTTGTCAAGTTTGATTAGTACGAGCGCACGCTAAATTAATCGAAATGGAGCGCATAAGCATTATACGTGGCCTAACCACTGTCAACAATCGTCGTACGGCTCAAATTCATTGAACGTATCCAATGTAACGAGACTAATTCGGCCACTCAATCGGGAACCGTTACCGATTGCTTGGACTACATTATAGTCTCAATTATACTCAAATGCAGCATGTGAATACATGTGATAATCATATAAGCATTCAACAAACAATCCAAGTACGACACTCATTTGAGCATTTTATCAAACATATTGAACATCTTACCGAACATTGCAATTCATCCATAAATTGCGTAGTTGAAATTAAGGTTACATGAAGGAAATTATACATATAGTTAAGGTAATTGAGAATCCTATCTCAACACCTTTATTGAATACAATTCATTAAACAATTTCTCATTCAGACATTTTATCAAATACTTAGCCTACACATTAACAAAAACATAGACTAGATTAGTTATGGCATGAACTATAGCAATTTCCTACACAACATAGGCTATAACACATATAACAAACATGAATCTTAGACTAGATATCATGACAAGCACAAAATCATAGTTTCAAGTTCATTCAAACATTTCAACAAGCATATGGAATGCATATTTGTTCAATATAGTTAATACATTATAACATGTGGAAAACGTCGTATCTAAGAGCGTATGACAGCAATCAAGTCAGGTATAAATCATTGCTGACATTGAAAGTCTTGAAAACCATAACCTAAACGTTTATAGTCCGCACCTTTCGTCAGAATACACTATTCGGACTCGGTTCGAATCCTACGTTCCCTAATACGGAACAACGGGTACATAAATCACAAAATAGGTTAGCTAGTTTATCGATTGCTGAATCTGGCTTTCTAAATCAAGATTAGGGTTAAGATTTCTTACCCAAATCGTAGATGAAACGGATTGGTTAGCTAGATGTAGAGGCGATTCAGTGCGTGAAGTTGTGGAAAGGAATCCCAGCAACGATCTCCAAGAATCCTTCTTCCTTCCTTCCCCTTTTCTCTTCCTCTCTCTCTCTCTCTCTCCTTAAGGTTTTGAGCAAATTCGTATATGAGAGAGGTGGGGTAAGATAAGGGCTTTATATAGGCTCAGAAGTGATGCAAATGACACCAGGGCCATGGTATACCTGGTTTGTATACAAAGGGCGCCTATTTCGGGCAAACGAGGCTCGTCTGGAGGTCCATTACTCACTTACGACGTTGGGTAAGTTCCCTGACCATGGATCTAAGCCAGGTTACAATTTCGGTGTGATCGGATTAGTGGATCGACCGTGGAGGACCCGCGTCAGATCAACGGTCGTTATCGCTCGATCAGGGCCACAAGCATACTCCCGAGAGGAGTCTCAATGTGCTCCCGAGATGTGTGAAGGAAAATTTCCCTGATTCATGGGTGAAGTTCGATCAGAAAATGACATTCTAAAATCTTCAATTTCGCCAGTGAATGAATGACTCAATTTACTTAAGTTTCATTACGCTTTCTAAAGATATTCGCGTTTCTCACACACTTTGCTTAAGGCTCAAGTTGTGCATTGCTGGTTACTATTCGGGCACAATTCCCGTGATGACTGTCAAGCCCAATAAGACAGTCATAATCCTATAGTTTCACAGTCATCAGACTTTCGACACGCGGTCCAGGTTCGATACGGAGTCTCGATGTGCTCCTGAGAGGAGTCTCAATGTGCTCCCGAGAGCAACAGGCTTTTGGGATTTCTCCTAAGTTTTTAAGGGACGTTGAGTCAATGTTATTAATGATTTTGGGTCTTGCCATTTGTGGAAATGGTGGTTCGAGTTAAATCCACCAATTATTTAGTTTAGTGCTTAACTAAGTTTCGCCCTAATTATGACAGAATAAAGTCCTAGGGTAGTTCTATGTCTTTTTTTCTCACTTTTAATTATTTTTTTAATAGTTCTTCATTAAGTCTACTTTATCTCCACCAAATTTCATTAGATTTCGTGTTCTAGAAAAATTCTAGAAAGTAGCAGCTGTCCAAACTAATAATTTTTGGATAGTTGTCACATTAACCTAAATTTAACTATATAAAAAATTTTATTTTATTTTATTTTTAATTATTTTTATATGAAACTAGACTTATCAAGCTTCAATCTGGCTTTTGAATCACCTAAATTGGAGATATATTGAAAGAGATATGACTTTTTGAAGTAGGTCAAAAACTACAGAAAACCGTAGTGAGGGTCCACCGAATTTCGGTGCACTGGCGGCGCGCCGCCGACCGGGCGGTGGCGCCGCGCCCCGCTGTGGTGTCTGGTGGTGGTTTTGCCACACAATTTTTGAAATGGGTGTATTTTATAAACTGAAATGAGTTATTCGACATGCAATATATGAGTTTGGGGTAGGAGAAGCTTTTCTATCCAAATAACCTATTTATTTTATGAGATTGCATAAGGTTAATGTTCAAAAACCCATTTTATTTATATATTTACTATTTATAGTAAATTTTAGTTTAAGTATTATTTTTCATCATTTAAACTTTATGATTAGTGTTTAATATGAAAGTACTTAGAAATATTTGAAGAATAAGGTGGTGAAAGGTGAGATTTTTGAAGGAAATGGGTTAAAAGGGTATTTGAGACTTTAGGATTGAGTTTTGAGAAGTCGATAAGGTATTATGATAGACTCATTTCCCAAGGACGTCTAATTCCAAGTTGACAAAAAATTCAGGACGTTACAATTTACCCCCCTTAAAAACAATTTCGTCCCCGAAATTGGCTAAGGCTTCTATTGGGTTTGTATTCAACGAGCACTGTAACATCTCAAAAATCGAGGGTCGAGTTACAACTCAACTCTCGAGTTTTAGAACATCACTTATGCAACATAGATAATGATGATTAAATGTTATCTGTGTTAGTGCAGTAAACATAAGTGAGATTATACCAAAACAGTAATTCATACTCCAGATCGATGTATAAAATGCAAGCGGAAGACTAAAAGGTGTATATAGATGTATATAAAAAAAAATAATCGCGATCTCAAGAGTCTGAACACTAACTGAGTCACCTTATGCATGTATTTGATTCTGAATCAAAATGACAAAATGGTACAACTAGAATCATAAACCCTGTAGCCCGTAGAACTGGATAGCCTACGCGAAGTCTCCAGCGAACTGTATGTTGGAGAACTCCTCCTAATCAGGCTCAGCTTCCCAAGCTCCGACGATACCTGCAGCGAAGACAGGGTCTGGTGGGTGTTTTAAAACACCGTCCCGTAATGTGGGAGTGAGTGATCAACTCAGTGGAACAATAAAGCATAGGTTAACATGTTATCAATTCAGTCAAGCAGTAATGATAAAGCAGTACAATCAAATAATCCTAACTACTCTTATTTAATGCAAGTATTAAATGACATGATGTATGCCCTTGCCAAACCACCCTCATGCGACACCATCTTACGTTTGCGGCATGCGTTCATCCCTCAGTGCTCCACATCTTTCGGGCACATGCAATGCTATGATGAGCATGATTACCGAGTTGTTATTAGTCCATTTTAAACAGCAGGATTGGGAAACAAAGGTACCTCCCTTGTATCATCCCCAAACATGATCCATTCTAGGGTCGTCAATCCTAGATACTCTCATACGATAGTGAGGTTCTAGGGCGCTGCAAAGGCGGCCAGGGCTGTTACACTTAATCGTTACACCACTCCCCCATCACCTTTTTAACGGTTCATCACTAAATTGATACAGGCCTAGATCATACTCTATTCACCTTGGCAAAACTCGTCGCCTCACCGCAAATTCAGAGTATGCTCGAGGTCACTACAAAGGGCTGCCAGGGCTGTTACACGTAGTCGTTGCACCACTCCCCCATCACCTTATCAATGTAGGCCGACAACACGAATATGGTGTCCCATACCACCATAATCGGCTCACGAGTCTGGTTTGCTCAATGGACACTATGGGGAGGCACGTGGCCCCAGCGTAGGTCGACAGCTCGACCACAGTGTCCCATACCACCATGTCCAGCTCATGAGTCTTAGCGGATCGAGGTACCAAGGTTAACGGGATTCTACTGGTAAGTTTGGTATCGTAGGTTCAAGTAGAGGCGTCCAAACATGGTGAACATACATAAGACAGATCATGTTACTTGACGAGCTCGACTAGCACGAGCGCCCGTTGAGTTGTACGACATGAAGTGCATAAGCACTTCGTGTGGCTTAACCACTGCCGACAAGCAACGCACGACTCGAGTTCATCAAACACGTCTTGCGTGGCGAATAGAGGCCAGCCATGAACTCAGGGCTTGTTACCGATTGCCTGGACGATATAATAGCCCCAATCACATTCAATTGCAGACAGTTAAAGCAGTAATAGATCAAGATTCAAATCATACAATCAAAGTCTGATATTATCTGCTTAGGGCTGCCAGGGCTATTACTCGCACTCATTGCACCACTCCCCCATCACCCTTCACGGAATCATACAACTTAAACATGAATGTACACATATGCATTACATAGAGAAATAGACATCATAATGTGCTGTACATGGAGGAAAGCATACACATAGTGAAAGGAGTTGAGAATCATATCTCAACACCCTTATTCAATACAATTTACTAACTATTACTCATTTAGACATTTCAACAACACTTTAGACTACATAACATCAACATACTTGACGTATGTTGATCACATAGGTATTAGGCCAAATCCTTTCACTAGGGAGCTGCCCCATTTATAACACGCGTGCACCCACGACGGATAGTCATGGCAAGCAGGAATCCAAGTTCCATGTTCATTCGGTCATTTCCACATACACTTGGGCTACACGTTTTAACATATATAATGTATATTGGCCGTGGCGTGATTTAGGGCAAATCCTTTCGTCAAAGGGGTGTCGCCTATACAACAATCATGTATCCATGACAATCAGTCATGGTGAGCACGAATGCAAATTCTATATTCATTCGGGCATTTTCACAAATACTTAGAATACACTATTTTAACATACATAGTGTATATTAGCAAAAACATGTATTAGGGCGAACCCTCTCGCCAAGCAAGTGTTATACACATATATAATATGTTCATACAACAAATAATCATGGCAAACACATTTTCAAAACTTATACGTATACGGTACTTTCTACAAATACCTAGAATACACAAAATTTCATATTCTTCATATTTAATCGAAACGGAAAACAGACAGCACTTTGTACATGTGCAATTGCATGCAGATCATGAATCTATCATTATCTGACATTGAAAGTGTTGAAAACCATAACCTATACATCTAAAGTCCGCACCTTTTGTCGTAGAATAGTAACGGAGTCGATAGATTCGCTAAGCTTTTGTATACAGCAGTTTGGCAACCTATAGAACGAAATAGGTTAGCTATTTCATAACCTACAATTATCAAAACCCCCAAACAGATTAGGGTTAGGGTTTCTTACCTAGAAATGACGCCGGAATCGCTGGGAAAGCGATTAGAAGGAAGTGGTTAAGCATGGATAGCAGCAGGGTAGAGCATGAGGGAGATCCTCCCACATCTCCCAACCTTCTCTCTCTTTTCTCTATTCTCTCTCTTAGGTTTTTCTCAAATTCGTATGGGATGAGAGAGTGAGGGTTTAAGGTCCTTATATAGGCCCAAAACTCTCCAAAATAGATTCCAGGTCAAGGTATACTTAGGTTATAGCCAAAGTGAGGCTGTTTCGATCCAACGGAGCACTTCTGGCGACCCCTTTTCTGTTGCGGTCGGACTTAAGCTCACTAACACTGGATCTAGGTACCATTAAGTTTTCGTTCCAGTAGGGTTCTCAGATCACGCGTGGCGGACCAGTTTCAGTTCAACGGTCAGCGGATCTCAATCGGAGATTCCGAGTACATGGATATGTTTGGGGAAATATCCTTGATCCGAGGGTGTAATTTGGTCTATTTCTGACGGTCAGGTTGCTTAATACTGACCCCCAAGCGACATGTGCCAGATTTATTTATTTTGAATTTAATTTAGAATTATTTTCACATTTCTCACACTCCCCGTTCCGAGCTCAAGCGAATAGCGCTGGGACACTATCTGGATTTGATTTCCGAGATAGTTGTCAAGCCCAGTAAGGCGGTCCTAATTCATTAACTTCATGTAAATCGGACTTCCGACGTGCGGTCCAGATCTGATACGGAGTTTCGAGATGCTCCCGAGAGCAGCTGGGTAATGAGATTGATCCTAAATTTTAGGGTAATGTAGTGTCAATGATTCTACAAGTTTTGGGTCTTGCAGATCGTATTTAAAGTGATTGGTGCTAATTTCACAGGTACTTTAGTTTAACACTAGCTAATTCTTGCCTAATTTCTAAAGGATTTAGCCCTGTATGATTTCTGTCTAAGGTGGTACTTAGTCCTTTGTAGTAATGTTTGGTTTAAGTATTGTTCTTCATCACCTAAACTTTAAGATAGTGTCTAATGTGAAAGTACTTAGAAGGATTTAAAGAACGAGGTGGTGAAAGGTGAGATTTGTGAAGGAAAGGGTTAACAAGCGATTTTTAGACTGTGGGATTGAGTTCTGACAAGTTAATAAGGTGTTAGGATCGACCCATTGCCTAAGGACATCTAATTCCAGGTTGGAAAAAATCCGGGATGTTACAAGCACATTTGTGGATACCCTGACCTCGGCTATTGTAATTCAGCTCGTTCCCATTGTTGGGCCTATTATTTGTTTTAATGATCCGATCTACTTACGTAACTTTGTGTAGTTATAGAGTCCTGATTGTTTCCCTTTGATGAGTCTATTAATAACGTTTCAAGGACGAATATGATCTTACTTAGTAATCCAACCATATGTGTTACCTGAATTGACGATCTTGGGCCAGTGAGACATGGGCCCACCACGCTCTGCTATGCTCCTCTGGTCAAATGGATGCATAAACCGACCTAAATAGATTGGTTCCATAATGTTCTACCCCCCTTAAAATTATTTCTACTCTCAAGGCTCAAGAATATATGTCCCGATCCGTTTGTCGGAACAAGGTGTAATTTGGGACCTGTCCTTGACATGAAATGAGAAACGATCTCTCAATACATTGGTCTTCCTTTCATCGATGATGTGTACTATGACATTGGTACCTATGGTCATAGAAAGGAGCTAAAAATGGTGGGTGTTGTGGTTGATTCCAGGGACGGGTGTGAGTTTATGGCAAGAACCCTAATTCTATCAAAGAAGGACTTTTGCCATGGTCCCGACTTATCCTATTTAATCATGTCCAGTTTAATACTGTAAGATAATCTATACATTATTAGTACATAAGGAATTTGGACAAAATAGGTTAACGGGCAAACTATCTTTCTAAGTCCATATGCACAATATGTATGCCAGAATGGTCTGTGATTCGGGACCTAATTCCTAACTGTCTGTTGCCCATTTGAGAAATTTCTTGGGCAAAAAATAAAATAAAATAAAAAATCTCTATTGGCTATATGTTCTTAACACTTCTCAAAGGCAAAGTAATTAACTTTTGGTTGTAAGTGGTCGGGCCAATACGGAAGGAAAGTTGTGTAGTGGGTCTGAGTCGGATACATAGACCTTTTGCCTATTTATGACAAAAAATTTGTCGTATCAGTTCTTAATCCTAGTTGACCCCGATCTTCTGGTTGATCAGAGCATTGAGTTCATTGGTAACTATTAGGATTAAGAATTCGATTCAAACCACGAATACTTCACTTATATATAGTTTCTTTACTCCGTGTTCTCGATTGTAATAAGTCCTTAGGAAGGCAATTCTAAGCGGTGTGTTGATTTGACCTAACATTCAATTCGAGGGATATATAAGTTTTCTCTGAGCGTGAATAGTTTCTAATCAAAACAAGCTTCCTGAGAGTTATTAAAGAAGCCTATAAGCATCAAGGGGATCCAACGAAGGAGTGAGGTCTCACTCTAACCTAATCAAGCCAACTAACTAAGTCTATTTTTCAATAATCTTAGCATAATCAATCTTTTTCATTTCTTAGTATAACTAGTAGCCTAGTCTTAATTTAGGAGTAGCAGTAATCCAAAGTCTACGCTCATATGCTAGATGATTTCATACCATTTATAATATAAGAAATTATTTTATCGCTTAGGGTCAAAAGTTGTCTAATTGGAATTGAGTTGCCCGAACTTGAATTTAATTGCGCTCGAGCACTTTACATATGACCATACTAGGTAAGGAGGTCCTAGGGTTCACATTATTAATTTATTGGATTTCCTATACTATCAGATCTTTCAAAATCTAGGAGTACCAATTCTAGGTCCAAAACTCTAAATGTCCCAACATTTGGAGGTTGTAAAGGTTATGAGACACAAAAATGTGGGTTTTGTGCTCAAATGAGGGGGATATAAGAAGGTGGAGAGTTGTAAGAAGTAGTTTTAGGATAATAGGGGTAGATGGGTGTAAGATGTAGAAGAAGATGGAAGCTTGAGTGAATGGAAGTGGGGATGTGAGATAGAAATGGGTTTTGGAGAGTTTGGGGGTGTTAGAAGGGTGAAGATAGAGTGAAATGAGCAGGGGGGCAGAGAAAGGTTTAGAGGGTGGTCCCACACATGGGAGGGCCCCACATGGGTGGTCGGCTGGCGGTGCGCCGCCGCTGGCGCGGTGCCGCCGCGCCCCACTGTGGCAGCGGGTGGTGCGGCTGTGCCCATCTGGGGTGTCCGGCGGTGGCTCCACCCTGAGGCGGTGGCCACCCCCTCCCGGGATGCCGTAGGTGTACGTGGGACCCCCTGGGCCCCACCAGAATCTATGGTTTGGGATCCAAGGCCCGTAAGCTATGTTTTCTCGGTTCGACAAGTGCATATTTGCGCCTTTTGACCTATTTCAGTTTTGAGATTCGTCGACTAATGGTTTAAACTCGTCGATTGATGGCATAAATGTGGTTGAGATCACTTCACATGATCTAGGACGCGTACGGGCTAAACTAAAGTAGTTGATCTCGCCCGTCGGTGAAACTTGGGATTCTAATGTGGTTTCTAGATTTTATTGCCCCCTTCCTAAGTCAGAGTGCGTCAGAGTGCGTTGTGTTACTTATAACCCAGGTCCAGTTTAGTCCAAATCATTTTCTGATGCCATCTTGTAACGCGCTGAATTTTGGGGGTCGAGCAAAACTCTACTCCTAAGATCCAACGCATCACTTATGCAACATGGATAATGATGTTTAGAGATAATGTGATTAATCAAGCGAAAGACTAAAATATATGTATTGAGTTAAGTAAGCGGTTGTCTGCCTCCAAAGTATGGTAATGCAACAGGGTTGAATACATACATGTTTTGTTTCAAAATATACAAAATGTCAAAATGTAAAGTGTTCGACTAAATCATAATCCCTGTGATCCCATCAAAGCAGCAAAATGCTAGTTGGGGGTTGTGATGAAGGTCGAATATTGCATATCAGACCCCAGTTATTGCCTGATTTTATGTACATGATAACGCCTAATGTCGTAATTTAATTGAGTTTTTGTTGCAGGATGTAATAAGGAGCATTGATTGAAAAAAGAGTATTAAAAGCGTGGATTTGACACTCCGAAGTCACCAAAGAAGGGACAGACTCCAGAAGACCAATATTGAAGAATTTACATGCCAGGGATCCGAGGAAATCAAGCCGTTCACGTTAAAGAAGCCCGAAATTGGTGCAAAATGCAAGATCACATCACATGGTTCCCGTCATCCAATTGGCTCGAAACTTCATACATGGGATGAGGGCCATAACTTAACCGTACATATCAAATTTTAGCCCTCGGATCACTATGGAAGTTCCCCAAATAGCAGATTAGCCCACAAACCATAGATTTTGGGCCCACCTACAATCTGGATATGCCTCAACTTTGGTCTCAACCCCTTAAATGGGGAGAAAAAAATGGATGGATGGATTGGATTTCTTAGAAACATCTCATTGGACCCCATATGTATAGCGTGTGCATATAGCGCATGTTCACTCGCATTGCACTGGACCGGCTAAGGCGGTCAGCAGGCGCTGACCCGCGATCGGCTTCTCAAAAATGGAAATTTCCGTTTTTCATTCATGCGTCGCTGACCGACGGTCCGTTTTGCGGAACCTAGTGGGCCACCATCATGGCCTGTACGGCTAATCCAAGCCGTCCATCTTATATAGGGGATTGAAAAATTCAAAACCATGCTAATACTTTTCACCCATGCGTACACACGTGTGCGGTACAGAGGCCACAAACAGGCTGACCTGCAACGTTCAAAATTGATTTTAGTGTGATTTCTTCTCTGGGAAGCATCGATGAACGTTCAAAACCAATCATGTTTGACTGAAATTTCATCCTCAATCTAATGGACGGGGTGGATTTCCCCGAAAACACTCTGTGGGGCCCACCGATCACGACAGTGCTAGACGTGCAGAAGCTTATGAACGTCCGTGAAATCCAGACTTCCAGGCGGTTGTGGCCCACCATCTTTGATCTTATGGCATATCTGAACCGTCCATCATGTAGAGCACTCAAAAACATCCTAAGAGACATTGTTTCATTAGAAATTGAGCGAAGAAAGAAGGGAGTTTGAAGGCCCCGAACTTTGCTGCGAAAAGCTGTTACGTGTTGTTGCTGCGAAAGCCTCACCGACCCACTCCAGCTTTCCACCGCCCTCCAACAGCTATAAAAGGGGTTGTGGACGTGGAAGCAAGGGGGGCTTGAAGGGGAGAGCAGATCCAGAGCCAAGGAGAGAAAGAGAAGAAAGAGAGGAAGAAAGATGTTTTTATTTTTTCAATCTTATTTTTCTGTCTTCCCATTTGAATTTATGGATTGCTAATTTCTTAGCTAAGGCTGAGATGAAGCCCCTAATTTGAATGATTCTTGTTTTTTTCTTTGTTGATTTCATCCTGAATTTAATTGATTTGTTTCTTTCTCTAGTGTGCTTAACTGAAACTTCCGTACTTCTCCATTCTATGAGCTTAACCAAAGTCTAGATGTAGATGTTGTTTGAAATCTTATTATAGGTGCTTGTGTCTGACCATGAACAAGTTTCCTATAGAGAAAGAAACAGGAATCTACATCTCTGCATGCCTGATCATGGATGGAAAGATGTGATCCTTATGCTTTAAGGGATTATACATTCTGTGTGCCCGACCAAGGACATAGAGTGTGCTTTATTTATTTTTGTATCAATCTGAATTAGGGTGAATCAACAGGTAAAACAAGGGTCATGATAATTAGGGGTGGATTCGAAAGTCCTAGTCTTCTCCTTTGAATTTTCCTTATTGCTTTCGGTTATTTTTCATAGATTTGTGATAGTTTCCTTAATAGTTCGCTAAACCCTTTGTTGGATTAGTTAAGAAGAGTTGTAAATTTCGAATTGTGACAACCAGTCCTCGTGGGAACGATCTCGTAATACGTACCGTATCTACATCTGATTCGTATACTTGAGAGTTTGAAATCATTTAAATCAGATTGGTTTAAATAAAACATCAAGTTTTTAGCGCCGTTGTCGGGGACTGTTTCGGTCCAAATTGGATTTAGGATTCTCTCTTATCATAATTCATAGTCTTAGGATTTTTCTAATTTTAGGTTAGAATTTTTTTTTCTCTTTTCTGTTTGATTTTTAGAAACTAACCTGTTTTCCTGTTTTGTAGGATCCTGACGTACACTTCTAATTTGGTAATTTCTTTCTAATTTTCTACTTTTTTCTATTTTTAGAATTAGGGTTTTAATTTTAGAAACTTTCTAATTCTAGGTTTAGGAAACTTTCCTTTTTGGAAACTAACTTTCTATTTCTATTTTAGGAACTTTCTAACTTTAGACTTTTAGAAACTAATTTCTTTTGTTTTCTTGTGCAGGACCTTAACATAGAACTCCAAGTCTGGTAACTTCTTTCTAACTTCTTCTCTTACTTCCCAAAGTGCTGCAGGATCTTTTCTTTTCTTTTTCTTAGGATTAGATTCAGAGTTAGGGTTTCACCATGTATATGCACGAGTGAGAACGTCAATATGCTGAGATAGCTTTTGAGAATGCGAAAAAGTGTGAAGGGATGTATGATGATGTTGATAGAAATCAACCTATGTCTCATAATTTTTCTAAAAAAATCATCGAGAACCGACAAGAGTATAACGCTCCATCGGTTAAGAAGTCCTTACGTGATCATATACGGGAGAACAATTACACCCCACGGATAGTACGTGAGTGTTGGGGTTATCATAACTATGAGAGTGAGAATTATTATCACCCATCCGAGAAAAAGAAAACAATGCGTGATTATATTATGAGTGATAATAGGTATTACCAACCATCAGATTCTCCCAACTATGATCCGTATGACTATAATCAGTGAAAACATTAATGTTGGAAAGATGAACCAACAACCTATTATAATGATTATTCTTTTGGATCCCCTACCTTTGAGATTTAACCAAAATCGATTCAAGAGAATTCATTTCAAAGTGACACAGACTCTTCTGCGTACATAAGAAGATTAATAGAAGAGCTTGAATCACACCTTGATAGGTAAATGGAGGCTAATGCACCTCAGCCTCAACCTAATCCAATTCTCCATACACGACCCCATACCTATGATCAATGAAACCATTAAAATTGGGAAGTTGAATCAATAATGCGTCATGGTAACGATTCTCTTGGATCCTATACCTCTGATATCCAACAAAAAACGATCCAAGAATATTTACTTCAGAATTCCATACAAAATCTGGAGCTCATTCAACAAAACACGCTCCAAAGATGTCAAGAACTTGTAAAAGATGTACAACAGTGGAGTTCACGTGATGCGACTATGGAAAATAGTGCAATTGAGAATGAAGAGTTGAATTGTAGTGATGAGCACATGGTTCAATTTTCCGATGAGTCGATCTCGATGACTGTCCAAAAGAATGATCAAGCGACGTGGGTGTCTTTCAAATATAATGCTAGTGACACACTTCACTCACAGGACACACATGATTACAATGAGGAGGTAGAGGTTAGTTTATTTGAACCTCAACCCAATCTAGGAATAGAATGTGAGGAATGTGATCCCATCCCAAGTGTGCACTGCACGGAATTAGATGATGATGAGTATTGTGATTCAATCTCAAGTGTGGACCCTGCCAATGATCAAGAGGTTCAGGAAGTTGTCAACCATAGTGATTTACTCCACCTGTCTGACATGACTGATTTAAATGTGGAGGATGAACCACTTTCAACTAACCCTTCCAACCTTTGTGATGCATGTTTGGACCACTCCTCTGAATTGAATGATGATATGATTCGGGAGATGGACCATTTACTTGACATGACTCTGGAATTTGAAACTACCCAGTTGAGGCTACAATCTGAGCTATACACTTTAGACGATTCAATGCCTCCACTGAGAAGCTTCAATGACCAGAGTCTTCATATCAATGCTCCCCCTATTGATCTCTAACTTGTCTGTGCAGGGCAAGAGCAAGAGAGCATGCGTTCATCCGCTTCTAGAGACGATAGAATCCCTGAGCAAATCATCATAGACTTCGATGCAGGAAACGAGTCACTCTCAGTTGAATTTCCCAATTCTTTAGACGATTGCGTGGCACACGTTTCAGATTCGAATGATCCTATGATTAAAGAAATAGTGGATGTCTTGTAAGAGACTATCTCGGTAGTTGTTACTAACCAAGAGCACCCTTACTCTGAAGCCCCTTCTTCCCCAGATCTTAATTGCTTACCATTAAGGGAGGATGAGCTGAAAATTGAATCGAAGTCTAAAACTTCAGAATATGTTGAGGCTACATCACTTCCTGAAAACCTTTCTGAATCTTATATCTTGTAGTCTCTAATTGACCATGGGATATTACCATTGAAACTTCTTCTGTCGCAGGTGAATCGTATATACTTTGGATACCTCAGGTGAATCGACGATAAATTTTTGATGAGGTACATAAGTTTCTCTGGAACGCCATGCTCCAGGGTATCCAAGTCTATTGCAAAAAGGGCTTTTGGATGTTCTTGTTGAGAATCCTACTGAAAAACTTATCAAGATATTGGCCGGAAGAGGAACCTTGCTGCATGATTGGGTATTTTTTTTCCATGTTTTCATAGAATTAGGGTAGTTTGCTTTATGCTGTTCTAGGATAGACGGTTTTATACCATTAGGATAGTTTGCTTCCTGCATTGTCTTAGGATAGTTTGCTTTCGTGTCTTCACTCTCGTACTGACCCAACTTTTCATTTCATTTCTTTTTTCCTAGTTAGTTAGTTCAATGTTTGTAGGTAACATTGCTGCAAACCCTCACGAGACTACAACCCGTCCACTAGGGGCAACCTAGGGGTTTAAAGGCTTGTTACATACGCTAAATGCAATCGAGAGCACCTGCGAAAGTGGTATAGGTAGGATTTTATTTTATTTTATTTTTTTATTTTTTTATTTCGCTTTTGTTGAATTCTTTCTTGTGTTAAATCACTTTTACGCTAATATCTTTAGACAGCATCTTGATTCTATTGTCCAGGTACTATATTTCCATCACTCCTCTTTTACTTTCGTTGTCCCATGTGCATAACATGCTTATTTCTTTGACATTGAGGACAATGTAGATTTTAGGTTGGGGGTGGGAGATTAGGTTACCTAATCAGTATTTTCTTGGTTTAGAGCAAAAATTGTAAATTTTTCTGGAATTTCTTGTGAATTTGAAGTGCTGTTGAAGGGATAGTTGTGATTTTAACATCATAAGATACAGACTGTTGGTAATTTATGACTCTGGGATTCAGTATATGTTAGATTTCACAGTTAAGTTTGAGTTATTAATCCATGATTAGAAGTTGTAAACATTGATTGAGTCATGATTTCACATTTCACATCTCGCTTACACATTAAGGTTCCGGTTCGATATTGAATGATTAACTTGGTAATCACTAAGCATGAAAGGAACCAACCTAATTTATTTTTTTAGCATCAGTTTATAAAGAAGAATTGAAAAGGTAAGTCGGATAATCTTTACCATAGGTTTGCTCCCTATAGGTGTAGATTCGATCCACTATGGTTGACATTTGAAAAAAAAGTTAGGCGACAAATTTTTACCATAGGTTTGCTCCCTATAGTGAGGATTTGATTCCCCTCCTTGGCATTACTATTCATAAAGAAAATCAAAGGCTGGTAGAATGAAAAGTTAATCTGTAAGGCAAGTGTTGGTTTCAGGTTTGGTTGTCATGAATTCTGTTGTTAATTACCGATGATAACATGAAATTGACAATTGGATCTCTTAATGATTGTAAGTCGAGATTACACTATACACTCATGGAACTCGATGTTTAGAATTGTTCTAATTAATGGATTAATATTTTGAATTTGATTATGAAGTTTACCGTGAGCTTGATTCCAGGAATTTTTTTTTATTACTCACCATGCATGAATCTTAAAACTCTCGCATCTCAACTATTTGTCCACATGTCACTTGGGTTTACAGGAACTGCCGTTTATTTCTGAAATTATTTTTTGCATGTTTTGCTCGGGGTTGCAAAATGCTGGTTGGGAGTTGTGATGAGGGTCGAATATTGCATATCAGACCCCAATTATTGCCTGATTTTATGTACATGATAACACCTAATGTCGTAATTTAATTGTGTTTTTGTTGCAGGATGTAATAAGGAGCATTGATTGAAAAAGAGTATTAAAAGCGTGGATTTGACGCTCCGAAGTCACCAAAGCAAGGGAAGGACTCCAGAGGACCAATATTGAAGAATTTACACGCCAGGAATCTGAGGAAATCAAGCTGTTCACGTTAAAGAAGCCCGAAATTGGTGCAAAATGCAAGATCACATGGTTCCCGCCATCCGATTGGCTCAAAACTTCATACATGGGATGAGGGCCATAATTTAACCGTACATATCAAATTTTAGCCCTCCGATCATTATAGAAGTGCCCCAATTGACAGATCAGCCCATAAACCGTTGATTCTGGGCCCACCTACAATTGCCTCAACTTTGGTCTCAACCCCTTAAATGGGGAGAAAAAATGAATGGATGGATTGGATTTATTAGAAACATCTCATTAGACCCCATATGTACAGCGTGTGCATAGAGCACATGTTCACTCGCATTGCACCAGACCGGCTAAGGAGGTCAGCAAGCGTTGACCGGCGACCGACTTATCAAAAACGGAAATTTTCGTTTTTCATTCATGCGTAGCCGACCCACTAGTGGGCCACCATCATGGCCTGTAAGGCTAACCCAATCCGTCCATCTTATAGAGGGGCTTACAAACTTCAAAACCATGCTAATAATTTTCACCCATAAGTACACACGTGTACGGTACAGAGGCCATAAACAGGCTGCCCTGCAACGTTCAAAATTGATTTTAGTGTGATTTTTTCTCTGGGACGCGTCAATGAACGTTCAAAACCAATCATGTTTGACTGAAATTTCATCCTCAATCTAATGGACGGGGTGGATTTCCCCGAAAACACCTCTGTGGGGCCCACCGATCACGACAGCGCTAGACGTGCGAAAGCTTATGAACATCCGCGAAATCCAGACTTCCAGGCGGTTGTGGCCCACCATCTTTGATCATATGGAAGATCTGAACCGTCCATCATGTATAACACTCAAAAATGTCCTAAGAGACAGTGTTTCTTTAGAAATTGAGCGAGGAAAGAAGGGAGTTTGAAGGCTCCGAACTTTGCTGTGAAAAGCTATTACGGGCTGTTGCTGCGAAAGCCTCACCGACCGACTCCAGCTTTCCACTGCCCTCCAGCAGCTATAAAAGGGGTTGTGGACGTGGAAGTAAGGGGGGCTTGAAGGGGAGAGCAGATCCAGAGCCAAGGAGAGAGAGAAGAAAGAGAAGAAAGAGAGGAAGAAAGATGTTTTTATTTTTTCAATCTTATTTTTCTGTCTTCCCATTTAAATTTATGGATTGCTAATTTCTTAGCTAGGGCTGAGATGAAGCCCCTAATTTGAATGATTCTTGTTTTTTTCTTTGTTGATTTCATCCTGAATTTAATTGATTTGTTTCTTTCTCTAGTGTGCTTAACTGAAACTTCCGTACTTCTCCATTCTATGAGCTTAACCAAAGTCTAGATGTGGATGTTGTTTGGAATCTTATTATAGGTGCTTGTGTCTGACCATGAACATGTTTCCTATAGAGAAAGAAAAAGGAATCTACATCTCTTCATGCTTGACCATGGATGGAAAGATGTGATCCTTATGCTTTAAGGGATTATACATTCTGTGTGCCCGACCAAGGACATAGAGTGTGCCTTATTTATTTTTGTATTAATCTGAATTAGGGTGAATCAACATGTAAAACAAGGGTTAGGACAATTAGGGGTGGATTCGTAAGTCCTAGTCTTTTCCTTTGAATTTTTCTTATTGCACTCGGTTATTTTTCATAGATTTGTGATAGTTTCCTTAATAGTTCGCTAAACCCTTTGTTGGATTAGTTAAGAAGAGTCGTAAATTTCGAATTGTGACAACCAGTCCTCGTGGGAATGATCTCGTAATACGTACTGTATCTACATCTGATTCGTATACGTGCGTTTAAAATCATTTAAATCAGATTGGTTTAAATAAAACATCAGGATGGTATCCTGAAATGATGCATGCGCTCGCACAAAGCTCCCTTAAGCGACTTCCTCAACCATTCGCGCATGACAAACTCCTTAAATGTGCACTTCCACGCTAAAGTACATGCAATGCGGTGCATGATCGTGTTAGCCAAGTAATTGATTAGGCTTATTCATACAGCAAATTCGGGAAGCTAATCTACCTCTCTTTATATCATTAACCCAAGTGGGGATCCATCTAGGGTCGTCAATCCTAGTTAGTCACATACGATTGGCAAGTTGTAGGGCATCCTAATGAAAGCAGTGGATAGGAAAATTCGAGAGTTTATACTCGAAGTCATACCACCAACGCCCTACCAACTGGAGCGCTATTTTTGAAGGGGGTCTGGATCAAACGGTTCACCCCAACCCACGCTGGGACCGCAACCAAGTTGCATCGGTGTAGGCCGACAGCTTGAACACGGTGTCCCATGCCACCATACTCGGCTCACGAGTTTGGGTTGTTCACTGGTCACTACGGAGAGGCTCGTCACCCCAGCGTAGGCCGACAGCTCGACCACGGTGTTCCATACCACCATGCCCGGCTCATGAGTCTTAGCGGATCGTGGTACCATGGTTGAAACAGGTTTTACACTGGTAAGTGATACCTTAGATTCAAGCAGTAGTGTTCATACATGGTAAACACATAATAGGCCAATCGGGTTATTTGACAAGTTCGATTAGTACGAGTGCACACTGAATTAATCGACATGGAGCACATAAGTATTCTATGTGGCCTAACCACGGTCGACAATCGTTGTACAACTCGGATTTATCGAAAGTATCCAATGTGGGGAGACTAATTCGGCCACTCAATCAGGAACCGTTACCGATTGCCTGGACTACATTATAGTCCCAATCATACTCAAATGCATCATGTGGATACATGTGATAATCATATAAGCATTTAACAAACAATCCAAGTATGACACTCATTTGAGCATTTTATCAAACATATTGAACATCTTACCGAACATTACAATTCATCCATAAATTGCGTAGTTGAAATTAAGGTTACATGAAGGGAATTATACATATAGTTAAGGTAATCAAGAATCCTATCTCAACACCCTTATTAAATACAATTCATCAAACAATTTCTCATTCAGACATTTTATCAAACACTTAGCCTACACATTAGCAAATACATAGACTAGATTAGTTATGACATGAACTATAGCAATTTCCTACACAACATAGGCTATAACGCATATAACAAACATGGATCTTAGACTAGATATCATGACAAGCACAAAATCATAGTTTCAAGTTCATTCAAACATTTCAACAAACACATGGAATGCATATTTGTTCAACATAGTTCATACATGTATAACATATGGAAAACGTCGTATCTAAGAGCGTATGACAGTAATCAAGTCAGGCATAAATCATTGCTGGCATTGAAAGCCTTGAAAACCATAACCTAAACGTTTGTAGTTTGCACCTTTCGTCGAAATACACTATTCGGACTCGGTTCGAATCCTTCGTTCACGAATACGGAACAACGGGTACATAAATTACGAAATAGGTTAGCTAGTTTATCGATTGCTCAATCTGGCTTTCTAAATCAAGATTAGGGTTAGCATTTCTTACCCAAATCGTAGATGAAACGGATCGGTTAGCTAGATGTAGAGGCAATTCAGTGCGTGGAGTTGTGGGAAGTATTCCCAGCAACGATCTCCAAGAATCCTTCTTCCTTCCTTCCTCTTTTCTCTTCCTCTCTCTCTCTCTCTCTCTCTCTCTCTCCCTTAGGGTATTGAGCAAATTCGTATATGAGAGAGGTGGGGTGAGATAAGGGCTTTGATAGGCTCAAAAGTGATGCAAATGGCCCCAGGGCCATGGTATACCTGGTTTGTATCCAAAGGGCTCTTGTTTCGGGCAAACGGGGCTCATCTGGAGGTCCATTACTCACCTACGGCATAGGGTAAGTTCCCTGACCATGGATCTAAGCCAGGTTACGATTTCGGTGCGATCGGATTAGCGGATCGACCGTGGAGGACCCATGTCAGATCAACGGTCGTTGTCACTCGATCAGGGCCACAAGTATACAGATGTGTGCAGGGAAATTTTCCTATTCCATGGGTGAAGTTCGGTTAGAAACTGACGGTCTAAAATCTTCAATTTCACCCATGAATGAATGGCCCAATTCACTTAAGTTTCATTACGCTTTCTAAAGATATTCGTGTTTCTCACACACTTTGCTCAGGGCTCAAGTTGTACGTTTCTGGTTACTATTCGGGCTCAATTCCCGTGATGGTTGTCAAGCCCAATAAGACGGTCATAATCCTATAGTTTCGCGGTCATCGGACTTTTGACGTGCGGTCCAGGTCCGATACGGAGTCTCAATGTGCTCCTGAGAGCAGCAGGCTTTTGGGATTTTTCCTAAGTTTTTAAGGGACATTGAGTTAATGGTATTCATGATTTTGGGTCTTGTCATTTGTGGAAATGGTGGTTCGAGTTAAATCTACCAATTATTTAGTTTAGTACTTAACTAAATTCTGCCCTAATTACGACAGAATAAGGTCCTAGGGTAGTTCAATGTCCTTTTTTGGCACTTTTAGTTAGTATATTATTTTAATTATTTTTCTAATAGTTCGTCATCAAGTCTACTTTATCTCCACCAAATTCTAGAAGTAGCAGCTGTCCGTAATTTTTATATAGTTGTCACATTAACCTAGATTTAACTATATTAAAAATTTTATTTTATTTTTCATTTTTATATGAAACTAGACTTATCAAGCTTCAATCTGATTTTTGAATCACCTAAATCAGAGTTATATTGAGGGAGATATGACTTTTTGAAGTCGGTCGAAAACTGTAAAAAACTGCAGCGAGTGTCCACCAAATTTTGGTGCGCTGGCGGCGCGCCGCAGACCGGGAAGTGGCGCCACGCCCCGTTGTGGTGTCTGGTGGTGGTTTTGCCACCTGACTTTTGAAACGGGTGTATTTTGTAAACTGCAATGAGTTATTCAACGTGCAATATATGATTTTGGGGTAGGAGAAGCTGCTCTATCCAAATAACCTATTTAGTTTGCGAGATTTCATAAGGTTAATGGTTAGAAACCCATGTTATTTATATATTTACTATTTATAGTAAATTTTAGTTTAAGTATTGTTTTTCATCATTTAAACTTTAGGATTAGTGTCTAATATGAAAGTACTTAGAAATATTTGAAGAATAAGGTGGTGAAAGGTGAGATTTTTGAAGGAAATGGGTTGAAAGAGGATTTGAGACTTTAGGATTGAGTTTTGAGAAGTCGATAAGGTGTTATGATAAACCTATTGCCCAAGGACGTCTTACTCCAAGTTGGCAAAAAATCCGGGATGTTACAATCTACCCCCTTAAAAACAATTTCGTCCCCGAAATTGGCTAAAGCTTCTATTAGGTTCGCATTCAACGAGCACATTTGTGGATACCCTGACCTTGGCTATTGTAATTTAGCTCGTACCCATTATTGGGCCTATTATTTGTTTTAGTGATCCGATCTACTTACGTAACTTTGTCTAGTTATAGAGTCCTGATTGTTTCCCTTCGATGAGTCTATTATTAACGTTTCAAGGATGAATATGATCTTACTTAGTAATGTAACCATATGTGTTACCTGAATTGACGATCTTGGACCAGTGAGGCATGGGCCCACCACGCTCTGTTGCGCTCCTCTGGTCAAATGGATGTATAAACCGACCTAAATAGATTGGTTCCATAATGTTCTACCTCCCTTAAAATTATTTCTACTCTCAAGGCTCAAGAATCTATGTCCCGATCCGTATGTCGGAATAAAGTATAATTTAGGACCTATCCTTGACATGAAATGGGAAACGATCTCTCAATACATTGGTCTTCCTTTCATCGATGATGTGTACTATGACATTAGTACCTATGGTCATAGAAAGGAGCTAAAAATGATGGGTGTTGTGGTTGATTCCAGGGACGGGTGTGAGTTTATGGCAAGATGCCTAATTCTATTAAAGAAGGACTTTTGCCACGGTCTAGATTTACCCTCTTTAATCATGTCCAGTTTAATACTATAAGATAATCTATACATTATTAGTACATAAAGAATTTAGACAAAATAGGTTAACGGGCAAACTATCTTTCTAAGTTCATTTGCACAATATGTATGCCAGAATTGTCTGTGATTCAGGACCTAATTCCTAACTGTCTGTTGCCCATTTGAGAAATTTCTTGGGCCAAAAAAAAATCTCTATTGGCTATATGTTCTTAATACTTCTCAAAGGCAAAGTAATAAACTTTTGGTTGTAAGTGGTCGGGCCAACATGGAAGGAAAGTTGTGTAGTGGGTCTGAGCCGGATACATAGACCTTTGCCTAGCTATGATAAAAAATTTGTTGTATCGGTTCTTAATCCTAGTTGATCCCGATCTTTTGCTTGATCAGAGCATTCCTTGATCAGAGAATTCGATTCAAACAGCGAATACTTTGCTTATATATAGTTTCTCTACTCCGTGTTCCCGATTATAATAAGTCCTTAGGAAGACAATTCTAAGGGGTGTGTTGATTTGCCCTAACATTCAATCCGAGGGATATAAAGTTTTCTCTAAGCGTGAATAGTTTCTAATCAAAACAAGCTTCCTAAGAGTTGTTAAAGAAGCCTCTAAGCATCAAGGAGATCCAACGAAGGAGTGAGGTCTCACTCCAACCTAATCAAGCCAACTAACTAAGTCTATTTTTCAATTATCTTAGCATAATCAGTCTTTTACATTCCTTAGTATAACCAATAGCCTAGTCTTAATTTATGAGTAGCAGTAATCTAATAGTTGTAATCCAAAGTCTATGCTTATATGCTAGATGATTGCATAGCATTTCTAATACTAGAAATTGTTTTATCGCTTAGGGTCAAAAGTTGTCTAATTGGAATTGAGTTGTCTTTGTGCATCAACACTAGAACTAGAACCCACTTGAGGTGTTTGACCTACAGTATTATCCTTTGTGGCCCCCAAAGTTTCTACATAGAAATTGTACAAATCTTCAACTACATCACAAATATTATCAACCTTAATGACACTCTTCTCACCATACAACTTATAAAAAATGAATATAACCATGAACATCTTGTATCAAGGATCAAGAACGACTGCAATAGGCATTACTAAATTGTAATCATACTAATACTTATCAAACTTTACCTATATACCCATATAATTAATTGTAGAAAGTCTGGTCCACTACATCTTTTGTACAAAACATCTTTTACTCTCCAAAGTTCTGGCAAAAATATATTTGTTGTTGGATACTTGCTTCCTGAAAGTATATTCCTTATATTGTAAAAAACTGAAAGGAACTTGCGAACTGCTTTAACTCTTGTCCAATCATCATCAGAAGGCAACCATTGATACACACTATCACGCTCTGCATAGTGAGAGAATGCATCTCTGAAAGCTATCGTTGAATCCAACATTTCGTAAGTTGAATTCCAACATGACATAATATCTAGCTTCATCGTTCTTTGAGATGACAAATTTAACTATTTCACGATCTCATTCCATGTATTTAATCATAAGGTGACCCCCATATGTACTTCACTCTCTCTTATGCGCTCGATCGTTGGCTCAATTGTTTTAAGCCCATCTTGTACAATCAAGTTTAGGATGTTGTAACGACTCAAAAATTTCCGTGCAATGGCCCGAGTACCACCTTAGGCAGAAATCGTTTAGGATCAAATCCTTTAGAAATTTGACAAAGTTAACTAAGTGCTAAACTAGATTAGCCATGAAATCCATTTAAATCGCTTTAAATATGATCTGCAAGACCCAAAACTTATGGAATTGTTGATGCTAGGTTACCCTAAAGTCTAGGATCAAACTCATTACCCGACTGCTCTCGGGAGCACATTGAAACTCCGTATCAGATCTGGACCGCACATTGGGAGTCCGAATAATACGAAGTTAAAGACTTAGGACCGCCTCGCTGGGCTTGACAACCATCTCGGAAATCAAATCCATACAGTGTCCCACGGCTGTTCGCTTGAGTTCGGAGCGAGGAGTGTGAAAATACTTGATTTTCTTTACAAATAAATTTCTCAAATAGTAATCTGGCACGTGTCTCTTGCGGACATTTTGTAAGCGACCAGACCGTCAGAATCTGATCCAAATACACCCTCGGATCAGGAAAAATTTCATAAACATATTCATGTACTTGGAATTTCTGACCGAAATCCGCTGACCGTTGAACTAAAACTGGTCCGCCACGCGTGATCTGGAAACCCTACTGGAACGAAAACTTAACTCCACCTAGATCCAAGGTTGGTGAGCTTAAGTCTGACTTTTGGCTCAAGGAGGCCCGCCAGAAGTGCTCCGTTGAGCTGGAAAAGGGTTGCTCTGGTTATAACCTAAGTATACCTTGCCCATAAGTCTATATCGGAGTGTTTTTAGGCTATATAAGGACCTTAAAACCCTCTCTCTCACAGCCATACGAATTTGAGAGAAACCCTAGAGAGAGAAGTGAGAAAAGTGAGAGAAAGTGTGAGAGAAGTGGGAGAAACTCCCTACTACTTTCCCCTGCCATTCTACAAGCTGAATCACTCAAGTCTAATCGCTTTCCCGGCGATTCCGACTTCGTTTCTAGGTAAGAAACCCTAACCCTAATCTGTTTTGGGGTTGTGAAGGTTGTAGGTTATGAAATAACTAACCTATTTCATTCTATAGGTTACCAAACTGCCGAATATGGAAGCTTATCAAACCTAGCTGATTCGTTACGATTCTAAGACGAAAGGTGAGGACTTTAGGTGTATAGGTTGCGGATTTCAACGCTTTCAATGTCAGATAATGATAGATTCATGATCTGCATGCAATTGCACATGTACAAAGTGCTGTTTGTTTTCCGTTTCGATTAAAGACGAAGAATATGGAGTTTTACATATTCTAGGTATTTGTAGAAAGTACCATATACGTATAAATTTTGAAAATGTGTTTGACATGATTATTTGTTGTATGAATATATGATATATAGATAAAATACTTGTTTGGCGAAAGGACTCGCCCTAATACATGTTTTGGTAATATACACTATGTATGTTGAAATAGTGTATTCTAAGTGTTTGTGAAAATGCTTGTGAGAGTAAGTGTTTGGATGATGGTGTCTTAGGTAGGTGTTGAGATGGAATTCTCAACTACCTTAGAGACATATATGATTTCCTCCATGTTGATTGTTTAATTTAACCGCTTACTTCTGAAATATATGTGTTTGTATTTCCTGTTTATATAGTGCTTTATAACATGCTTTATGATATGCTTGAATTACTTTGTTTAATATGCTTTATTTTACATGTTTTAAATAAGAATTGATTGAGTTTGGGACTATGTTTATAGTCCAGACAATCGGTACCAGACTTGAGATCGTGGTTGAGAATCTTTTCGCTATGTAAGATGTGTTTGACGAACCCGAGTCGTACTTAAGTTGACGACAGTGGTTAGGCTACGCGAAATGCTTATGCACTTCATGTCGTTCGGTTGATTGTGCGCTCGTGCTAGTAAGGCTCGTCAAGTAACCCAATAGGTCTAATGTATGTTCACCATGTTTGGACGCTACTGCTTGAACCTAGGGTACTAAACTTACCAGTGAAATCCCGTTAACCATGGTACCTCAACCCGCTAAGACTCATGAGCCGGGCATGGTGGTCTGGGACACCGTGGTCGAGCTGTCGGCCTACGCTGGGGCCACGTGCCTCCCCGTAGTGACCAGTGAGCAACCAGACTCGTGAGCCGATTATGGTGGTATGGGACACTATATTCGAGCTGTCGGCCTACACTGATTGGTGACGAGCCCTTTGTAGTGACCTCGAGCATACTTTGAATTTGCGGTGAGGCGACGAGTTTTGCCGCAGTGTATAGAGTATGAACTAGGACTGTATCAATTTAGTGATGAACCGTTAAAAAGGTGATGGGGGAGTGGTGTAACGAATGCGTGTAACAGCCCTGACAGCCTTTGCAGCGACCTAGAAACACACCTGAAATGGCCAAGCTAAATGTCCTAGAGGGGGGGTGAATAGGACAATGCCAAATAAAAACTTATAATAGCGGAATTAACGAAATATGATAGCCAATGAACTAATTAAATAAATTGTAATGCAGAAATGAAATACAACCTCAAACAATTGAAATTGAGTGGTTGATACAAACGTTGTTCTAAGGACAACCTTTCACCAAAAACTCAGTGTTTATGGTAGGACAACCTTATGTCTAGAAATGTCTTTGTATCAAATACACAAATCAAAGAGGAATAAAGAAACAAATACAAACTGCACTGAATAAATTGAATTTACAAATGTCTTGTTCTAGGGACAACCATACACCATAAAAATGGCAGGGCAACCTTGCTGGAACAATTTGGAATTTAAAGCTTGAATCAATAAAAAGAATTGCTGGAAATAAATTGTAGAAATAAATCACTAAATTATTACAACATTCCCACACTTGCTTGTAATTTCAAACTGTTACAACATTCACATCCACAAGGAAAATAGAACTGAATGATAAAAGAAAACATTCAATCCACAAGACAAGAAGTTATAGTGGTTCGCCTGTGTGTTCACCAACTGTTCTCAAACAGCCACACAGAATGCTACTCCACTCCTAATATCCTCACACAGGGGATATTAGCGTTCTCTAATAAAACTGGTTTTCACAGGTTTACCAAAAACCTTCACAATTGTGTCTTTGTCACTTGGGCTTACACAATTAAAAAAAAAACCCTCAATCTGAGTTTTCTGGCTCTCCTCAGATAACCATACACATAGAGATTTTTCTGGCAAATCTCATAAAAAACCAAAACAGAAATTACAGGAATTGTAAAATACCTGGATCTTATCCTTTTGCAGTAGCCCGGAAGAACCGATCAGAGTAGAGATGATAGTTCAATGTCCAATACTCAAATTATTGAGGTTCTAAGTTCTAATTGATTTTAAATGAAATCTCAAAGGGCTAGCTCTATTTGATTTTAATTCCAAGAAGAAGGAATACACGATTTCCCCTTTTCAAATAGGATTGGAATTTAGAATAAAATCAAATATAAAAAGCTAACAAAAGGAATTAGAATGAAGCGCAAATTAGCTTAAATTTAAACACGACTTATCTCAGAGTGGAACCTTGCTTTTATAGAATTTTCAATGAATAAACTCTGAAATTCGTGTGCTATTTATAGTTACAGAAATTCGTCTTCGACTGGTCTAGAAGTTCCCACGACTGGTCTTAGAAGAAACAGATTTTTGAATTTCTGCGCGGATTCAGGAAAACCGATGTACGACTGGTCGTAGGCAGTCCACGACTGGTCGAAGGTCCTCCACGACCGGTCGAGACCCCTTCTCGACTGGTCGAGCAACAGTGAATTTAGTCGCTGGAGTTTGAGCCGAGGCTCCACGACTGGTCGAGCTTCGAGTCGAGGCCGTTCCACGACCGGTCGTGCAGACTTCAAGACTGGTCGTGAGCGAACCAGAAAATCCGATAAATTTGAGCAATTCCAAGACTGGTCTAGGAAATTCTTAGACAGGTCGAGCCAGTGCTAGGACTGGTCGAACCAGAACCAGGACTAGTCTAAGAGCAGCTCAAACACATGTTTAAATACATTTGGATAATGTATCCAAAGTGACCTACCCTAAGGTCAGTGACTATGGTCTATCAAACCTGAATAATGAAGTATGGACATTGAACTCTACTTCATTCAACGAATGATAAATCTTTTAGTACTTAAAGCCTGAAGTACGAGTCGTCCAACCACTTGAACCTGAAGTCAGAGTCGTCCAAACACTTGACACCAACATTTATCTTGAACTTGAATAACCAATAAAGAATGTCGTGACTTCTTTGTATCTTCTTCTTTATATCTTCTTCTTTATATCTTGAAGCCGCTTGAAGAGTCCATGGTTGTCTTAAACATAGAACACACACATAGAACATACCAAGGTTTTGACACACAAAATTTGACAATCAAAGAGGTATCATATAATAGCACTAACAATCTCCCCCTTTGGCAAATTTGTGACAAAACATATATATAAAAACACAATAGAGGAATCATGAATCATGAATTAGATGTGTCAACACATGACAACCATATACAATATGAGAGATGTTGAATTACTCCCCCTCAATAAGACTCCCCATTTAAGGAATTAAGTATTGATGCAAACACCATCAACAACATAAATACCACAGATATATGTACCATTCTCCCCCTTTTTGTCAAAAATATGACAAAGGAAGATCATATAAGCTCAGGAAGACAAATGAGAGCATAAAAGATTTAGGAGAAGATATTACATACCAAAGTCACAGTTATAAGTTAAACAGTTCCAAGAAAAATCCAAAGTGAAATCAGTTCAAACTACATTTAATAAACATTTAATCAGACCCTGAAGAAGGAGCAGGAATGGTAGGATCAATATGATGAAGGCCTTTTTGTAAGCGCCTCAAATACTTATGCATTTTCTTAAATTGTGCATTATGGCCAACATGCATATTTTCCACCTTTTCTTCTAATGCACTTAGACGTGCATCGAAATCAGAAGGAACAAAATCTGGATCATCTTCAGATGCAGACTCAATATCATCAAAAAGATCATCCATGTTGATATCCTCATTAGGAAGATCATCTCCTTCATTCGCATCTCCAACTCCAGCAGCTCCACCACCCTCGTCATTATCAACTTGACCAGCGGCCAATCTCAACTTCATTTTGTTTATGTTGGTGTTGTTGAAAATAAGGTGATGGATAGGAGCTTCACCAACAGGCATAGTGACCAACATGTGAGTAGCTAAGACATTTAACAAATATCCAAATGGAATGTCACCATGACCTGGCTGAGACCGAAACTGAATAATAGAATAACAGATCAATGAAGGTAAGCAAACATTGGCACCACTAACGATTGAGTACAGGATACGAACCATCAGAAGAGTCAATTCAGTTTTGTTACCAGCCCTAGGATACACATTAGATGTAAAAATACGATGAAGAACTCTATATCTGGGCAACAGCCACCTGGTCTTGAGAACAGTACCATTGACAGACCAAGGTGCATCCATATTACAAAGGGCTCTAGTCAATAAACGTTTCTCAGATTCAGTAACTTTATCACCCAATGTGGAAGGATGGATTCCATCATCATTTACTGGAATATCCATTAACCCAGAAATCAAATGACGATCCACAGTAAAAGGCCCTTCTCTTGTAGTAATAATAAAAGTTAATTCCTCAAGAGAAAAGTCTATAATACATGCAACCATGGCCTGAGCAATTGACTGATATGCCGGCCCTCCCCAATTCAAAATGTTAACCCAACCAACAGATTGAAGGAGAGGAACTAGATTAAATTGAGCAATATGATTGATACAAACTGCTTTCTCAACAATAACTTTCTTAAATCGAAAATCACGAACTTGTGGAGGGTCATCATTAGGATCTCTAAGATGACGGCGAGATACAACATTGGACCTAGATGAAGAAGCACCTCTACTAGTTCGCTTTTTACCTCTAACATCCATATTCTTGAAAAGATTGAAGGAATTTCAAGAAAAACAAGATGGGTTTCAACCAAATCAGAAAATGAGGAAGACAACCCCAAACCCTTGAAGGAAATAAGAAATAATCAACACTAACAAGAAGACAAGAAGTAATGTTCAAGATTCTTCAATAAAATCAAGAGAAATACTCAAACCTGGAGAAATCCCATAGATGGGTACGACCGGTCGAAGCTATGCCCGTTGGAGAAGAAGAGGGAAATGAAGAAAAAGTGATTTTTTCCCCAAATAAAGGAACCAGCGCGATACACGACCGGTCTTGAGTATTCCTCGACCGGTCTAACCACGACTGGTCGAGACTATCCTCGACTGGTCGTGTAAGACCAAAATATGCATTTTTTATTTATCTTTATTTTTATTTTTTATTATTTTATTTTTATTAAAATGCATAATCAATCATCTTATATTACACATACCGAGATCAAATTTCAATTTATTGAACTTGCATTTATCGAGTGGTTTGGTGAAAATGTCAGCAAGTTGTTTCTCGGTAGGAATATATTCTAAACAAATTACTTTTTCTTCAACAAGTTCACGAATATAGTGAAATCTAATGTCAATATGCTTAGTTCGTGAATGCTGGATTGGATTTTTGGAAATATTAATTGCACTTGAATTATCACAATATAAAACTATTGAGTCTTGTGCAATACCATAATCACTTAACATGCGTTTCATCCAGACTAACTGAGTACATGCATTTCCTGCAGCAATGTATTCAGCCTCAGCAGTTGAGAGTGAAATGGAACTCTGTTTCTTGCTGAACCAAGAAACTATGCAATTTCCAATGTAAAAGCAACCACCACTGGTTGACTTTCTGTCATCCATATTACCAGCCCAATCAGCATCCGAGAACCCAGCCAATTGCACACTAGTATCAAAGGGATACCAAAGACCCAGATTAACTGAACTTGCAACATAACGAATAATGCGTTTAACAGCAGTCAAATGAGATTCTTTAGGATTAGACTGATATCTAGCACAAATTCCAACACTAAAAGCAATATCAGGTCTACTTGCTGTTAAATACAGTAAACTACCAATCATGCTTCGATATAGTTTAGGATCTATATCTTTACCTGTAGAGTCTTTTGAGAGCTTTAGAGAAGTACTCATAGGAGTATCAAAATTCTTACCATTTTCAAATCCGAACTTCTTAACTAAATTTAGAGCATATTTAGTTTGAGAAATAAAAATTCCATCAGATTGCTGTTTAACTTGCAATCCTAGAAAATAGTTTAATTCTCCGACCATACTCATCTCAAATTCAGATTTCATTAGATCTGCAAACTCAACAGTCATGTCAGTACAAGTTGATCCATAAATTATATCATCAACATAGATTTGAACCACTAAAATATCATTGTTCTGCTTTTTAACAAAGAGTGTTTTATCAACACTACCCATTTGAAAATTGTGACCCAGTAAAAACTTAGTCAATTTTTCATACCATGCCCTGGGAGCTTGTTTCAACCCATAGAGAGCTTTCTTAAGGCGATAAACATGATTAGTAAACTTAGGATCTTCAAACCCTGTAGGTTGTTCAACATAAACCTCTTCATGTAAATCACCATTAAGAAAAGCACTCTTTACATCCATTTGATAAATCTTAAACTTTCTAAAACATGCAATGGATATAAATAATCTGATTGATTCAAGGCGTGCAACTGGAGCGAAAGTTTCCTCAAAATCGATACCTTCAATTTGAGTGTATCCTTGCACAACCAGTCTTGCCTTGTTTCGAATAATATTTCCCAATTCATCAGACTTATTTTTGAAAATCCATTTAGTTCCAATAATATGTTTATCTTTTGGTCTTGGAACAAGATACCAGACATCGTTACGAACAAATTGATTAAGTTCTTCCTGCATCGCAACTATCCAGTTTTCATCAGAAAGAGCTTCCTTTACATTAACCGGTTCTATCTGAGAGGTGAAACACACGTAATTACAAAAATCTTCTAATTGTCTACGAGTGCGTACACCTGTGAGAGGATTTCCAAGGATTTGTGTAGTTGGATGATCTTTGACAGTCCTCACATCATGATTAGATTCACTTGATGAAGTTTCTGGTTTTTCAATTATAAGAACTTCATCATTATCTGAACTAGGGGCTGAAGTATTTAAGTGATCATCTATGACCACATTGATTGACTCTTGAATAACTCCAGTCCTTTTGTTCAGTACACGATATGCACGACTGTTTAATGAATATCCTAAGAATAATCCTTCATCACTTTTTGTATCAAATTTTCCCAAGTTTTCCCGGTCACGTAAAATATAACACTTACTGCCAAAAACGCGAAAATATTTGACTGTAGGTTTTTTGTCAAACCACATTTCGTAGGGCGTTTTATTATTTGATTTGCAAGTATAAACACGATTAATAATATAGCAAGCAGTATTAATCGCCTCAGCCCATAAATTCTTAGAAACCTTCATGCTATTTAGCATAACAGTTCCCATTTCTTGAAGAACTCTATTTTTTCTTTCCACAATGCCATTTTGTTGTGGAGTTTTAGGTGCAGAGAATTCATGTGATATTCCATGATCATTACAGAATTTCTCAAAACAGCTATTTTCAAATTCGGATCCATGATCACTTCGGATCTTACTCACATGAGAACATTTTTCAGTTTGGATCCGTTTGATTATCTTTTTTACTTCATCAAGGGTTTCTGATTTGTCCTTTAAAAATGAAACCCAAGTGAATCTGGTGTAATCGTCTACAATAACCAGAATATATTTTTTACCTCCTCGACTTTCCGTTCTAGTTGGTCCTATTAGATCCATGTGGAGAAGTTCGAGTGGTCTTGATGTGGTATTTGAGTTCACCTTTTTGTGAGATCTCCTAGTTTGTTTACCATACTGGCATTCACCACATATTTTATCTATTTTTTGAATCTTTGGTAGACCTCTTATTAGTTCTTCTTTGCTCAATCTATATAAGTTCCGGTAGTGTACATGTCCAAGACGTTTATGCCATAATTCAGTTTCATTGGTATGGACCATGTAACACATTTGGTTAGATGAGCTGTCATTTCTCACTATATAGCAGTTTTCAGAAGTTCTGAGACCAGTTAATATCACAGATCCCTTTTTGTCTATAATCTCACAACCTTGATTGGAAAACTTCACACTATGATTGTTATCGCATATTTGAGATATGCTTAACAAGTTGTGTTTTAAACCTTCAACATATAAAACATTCTTAAATAAGGGTAGATTATGGAGTTGAACCGTACCTTGGCCAATAATTTTGCAATTGCTACCATCACCAAATGTGACTGACCCATCAGTCATATCTTGTAGATCGGTGAAGAGAGCTTTGTCACCAGTCATATGCCTGGAGCAACCACTGTCTAGGTACCACTTTGAAAGGCTAGTTGCTTTGAAAGCAGTGTGAGCAACCAAGCAGTCAACTTTAGGAACCCATTTCATAACAGTTTTAGGTTTAGGAACATAGTTGGTCTTCTTTTGTTTATATTTGAAAGAATGACTTACAGAGTTAGATTTTAAAAGTTCCTTGAGTAAATCAACTATTTTTTCAGCTAAAGGATTTTTCATTTGACTTTTGAAGTTGACATAGCTGTTTTTAGGTTTTTGAAAATTTTTTGTTGTTTTGACAAAACCTTGTGAAGTGTTTTTCTTTTTTGAATTAGAGGATTCTCCTTTCACAAATTTAGGTGGAGAATTCTTCTGTTTATGAGGTATTGTTTTATCATACCCCAACCCGGATCTATCACCACATTTTTTTGAACCGGATAGAAGTTTTTCTAATTTAGAATCACCTTGGGTATACCTCCAAGTTTCCTTTGAATTCAGAAGAGAAGACACTTCATTTTTTAGTCTCTCAATTTCAGATTTTAAATCAACAATCAGAGAGTTTTTGAATTCTAAATCGCTTTTTGATTTTTCAAAATAATCTGATATTTGAGATTTTTCTAAAACAAGCAAGTCAAAACAATCTCTAAGTTTAGAAAATTTTTCTCTTTGAAGTTTAAGCTTCACAGCAATTTTACAACTCTCTTTGTATAAGGCATTGTAAGCATCTTGAAGATCTTCTTCATTCTCATGGTCATTATCCAAATTTTCTTCACTAGTAGAATCATCGTGATCAGAGAAGGTAAACTTAGCTAGAGTCATAAGGGCTTTTACTTCATTGCCCGACTCGGTTTCGGAATCTTCTGATTCAGAAGAAACTTCAGAGTCAGATGATTCATCCCATGTAGCCAACATACCTTTCTTTTTGGATTTTTCCTTATTAGGACATTTGTTTGCTAGATGCCCATACTCATGACAGTTGTAACATTGACTGTCTTTCAAAGATTTTCGAGTTTTAGATCTAAACTTCTTTTTATCATTTGATTTTTGAAAATCAACTCTTTTCTTACTTTTAAAAATTTTGTAAAATCTTTTTGCAATAAGAGCTAAGTCATCTTCAGAATCGGATTTATCTTCTACCGTATTTTTGGAAGATTTCAAAGCAATTGATTTTCCTTTAGGAACTTTAAAATTTAATTCATAAGTTTGTAGAGACCCAACTAGTTCTTCCACCTTCATTTTGTCCGTGTCACGAAGTTCTTGGATTGCGGTTACTTTAGAATTGAACCGTTCAGGAAGAGAGCGTAGAATTTTTGCACACACTTTATTTTCTGGGATTTTATCACCAAGACCCCACATTGAGTTTACAATGTCATTTAATCTAGTATAGAAGTCCATAAACATTTCATTTTCCTCCATGTGAATTTCTTCAAATTTAGTTGTGAGGAGTTGGACTTTAGATTTTTTGACAATCGATGTACCCTCATGTGTCATTTCTAAAATATCCCAAGCTTGCTTTGCAGTATCACAGGATATGATTCTTTTGAACTCATCCGGTGATAGTGCGCAAGTAATTGCATTAAGTGCTTTAGCATTAGCACTACTCTCACTTTTCTGAAGAGTGGTCCATTGATGGTATGGTGTAATTTTCATAGATTTAGAACCATCAATTCCAGTAACTTCCATGGCAGGAGGCTTCCATTCAATCACTGTGGCTTGCCACACACTCTCATCCATTGATTTGAGGAAGATCCTCATTCTGGCTTTCCAATAAGCATAGTTGGAGCCATCAAATGGTGGAGGCCTAGTGACTGAGAGGCTATCAAAATTTGACATTATTAAATATAGCTTAGATCGTTAGCTCAGGAAATAAATCCAAATACAAAGAAAAAGCGAGCTATTAGGCTCTGATACCACTTGAAATGGCCAAGCTAAATGTCCTAGAGGGGGGGTGAATAGGACAATGCCAAATAAAAACTTATAATAGCGGAATTAACGAAATATGATAGCCAATGAACTAATTAAATAAATTGTAATGCAGAAATGAAATACAACCTCAAACAATTGAAATTGAGTGGTTGATACAAACGTTGTTCTAAGGACAACCTTTCACCAAAAACTCAGTGTTTATGGTAGGACAACCTTATGTCTAGAAATGTCTTTGTATCAAATACACAAATCAAAGAGGAATAAAGAAACAAATACAAACTGCACTGAATAAATTGAATTTACAAATGTCTTGTTCTAGGGACAACCATACACCATAAAAATGGCAGGGCAACCTTGCTGGAACAATTTGGAATTTAAAGCTTGAATCAATAAAAAGAATTGCTGGAAATAAATTGTAGAAATAAATCACTAAATTATTACAACATTCCCACACTTGCTTGTAATTTCAAACTGTTACAACATTCACATCCACAAGGAAAATAGAACTGAATGATAAAAGAAAACATTCAATCCACAAGACAAGAAGTTATAGTGGTTCGCCTGTGTGTTCACCAACTGTTCTCAAACAGCCACACAGAATGCTACTCCACTCCTAATATCCTCACACAGGGGATATTAGCGTTCTCTAATAAAACTGGTTTTCACAGGTTTACCAAAAACCTTCACAATTGTGTCTTTGTCACTTGGGCTTACACAATTAAAAAAAAAACCCTCAATCTGAGTTTTCTGGCTCTCCTCAGATAACCATACACATAGAGATTTTTCTGGCAAATCTCATAAAAAACCAAAACAGAAATTACAGGAATTGTAAAATACCTGGATCTTATCCTTTTGCAGTAGCCCGGAAGAACCGATCAGAGTAGAGATGATAGTTCAATGTCCAATACTCAAATTATTGAGGTTCTAAGTTCTAATTGATTTTAAATGAAATCTCAAAGGGCTAGCTCTATTTGATTTTAATTCCAAGAAGAAGGAATACACGATTTCCCCTTTTCAAATAGGATTGGAATTTATAATAAAATCAAATATAAAAAGCTAACAAAAGGAATTAGAATGAAGCGCAAATTAGCTTAAATTTAAACACGACTTATCTCAGAGTGGAACCTTGCTTTTATAGAATTTTCAATGAATAAACTCTGAAATTCGTGTGCTATTTATAGTTACAGAAATTCGTCTTCGACTGGTCTAGAAGTTCCCACGACTGGTCTTAGAAGAAACAGATTTTTGAATTTCTGCGCGGATTCAGGAAAACCGATGTACGACTGGTCGTAGGCAGTCCACGACTGGTCGAAGGTCCTCCACGACCGGTCGAGACCCCTTCTCGACTGGTCGAGCAACAGTGAATTTAGTCGCTGGAGTTTGAGCCGAGGCTCCACGACTGGTCGAGCTTCGAGTCGAGGCCGTTCCACGACCGGTCGTGCAGACTTCAAGACTGGTCGTGAGCGAACCAGAAAATCCGATAAATTTGAACAATTCCAAGACTGGTCTAGGAAATTCTTAGACAGGTCGAGCCAGTGCTAGGACTGGTCGAACCAGAACCAGGACTAGTCTAAGAGCAGCTCAAACACATGTTTAAATACATTTGGATAATGTATCCAAAGTGACCTACCCTAAGGTCAGTGACTATGGTCTATCAAACCTGAATAATGAAGTATGGACATTGAACTCTACTTCATTCAACGAATGATAAATCTTTTAGTACTTAAAGCCTGAAGTACGAGTCGTCCAACCACTTGAACCTGAAGTCAGAGTCGTCCAAACACTTGACACCAACATTTATCTTGAACTTGAATAACCAATAAAGAATGTCGTGACTTCTTTGTATCTTCTTCTTTATATCTTCTTCTTTATATCTTGAAGCCGATTGAAGAGTCCATGGTTGTCTTAAACATAAAACACACACATAGAACATACCAAGGTTTTGACACACAAAATTTGACAATCAAAGAGGTATCATATAATAGCACTAACAACACCATCGTATGAGATTAACTAGGACTGACGACCCTAGGATGGATCATGTTTGGGAATGATACAAGGGAGGTACCTTAGTTTCCCAATACTGCTGTATGAAAAGGACTAATAACAACTCGGTAATCATGTTCATCATCACACTGCATGTGTCTGGTAGATGTGGAGCACTGAGGGATGAAGGCATGTCGCGAACGTAAGATGGTGTCGCATGAGGGTGGTTTGGCAAGGGCATTCATTATGTCATTTCATTCTTGCATTAAATAAGAATAGTTAGGATTGTTTGATTGTACTGCTTTATCATTACTGCTTGACTGAATTGATAACATGTTAACCTATGCTTTATTGTTCCACTGAGTTAGCTACTCACTCCCACGTTACGGGATGGTGTTGTACACACCAACCAGACTCTGTCTCAGATGTAGATGATATGTCGATTCAGGAGGCTAAGCCAGACTACGATGAGGACCAGGACGAGTTCTCATACATGCAGTACTCAGACGGCTTTGCTTAGGCTGACTGGATCGCGGGGATTTCAGGATTTATCTTTTTAGTTGTCTTTTGACCTTTTGATTCAGAAAAAATACATGTATATGGTTACTCAGTTAGTGTTCATACTCTGGAGATTGAGATGGTTTTGTTTCTTTACATACCTTATATATACAGTTTTAGTCTTCCGCTTGCCTTTATACAATTGATATGGAGTATGAATTACTGTTTTGGTATAATCTCACTCATGTTTATTGCACTGACACAGACAACATTCAATCATCATTATCTATGTTGTATAAGTGATGTTCTGGAACTCGAGCGTTGAGTTGCTACTCGATCCTCGAATTTTAGGGTGTTACAAGTTGGTATCAGAGCATGATTTTGATTAAACCGGACCTAAGTTATGTTCCCACGACGTACGCTGACGCATTACAACTTAGGAGGGTGCGAGAATAATATAGAAACAGTTTTAGGTATCTCAACTTCATCTAATGGCAAAGTTCACTAAAAATGGACGCTGAAATCGAGTCTGTACTCAACCCTGGTCGCATGGGTCGACCTTAAAACATTCCTAGGCCATCTATTGACGAGTCTAGATCACAATCCACCCAATTTTAGTCGTTAAAAATCAGTAAAGGTTAGTCTAGATCAGAAATTTCTCGAAACCACCCGATCTGGAATAGAATGGAGTCATGGGCCTCCCCACTTAAATCTATAGGGACCCAGGATAGAACCAAGGTGTATTTGGCACCTTGGGAGGTTGGGGAACACCGCCTAACTGCGATGGTAGCACCCCGGGCAAAGCGGACCGCGGCGGGACCGCGGTCACCGTGGCAGGCCGCGGTCGGGTTGGCCCACTAGGGTTGGGCCGGGCCTGGTCATGGTCGGCCCGACCCTACACACGTTTGGTGCGTGCAAAATTTTCAGGGGGCCCCTATTTCTCTCCGGTTGGAGCTACACTTCTCATTTCACCCTTCCAAGCCCTCCAAACTGCTGCTTCTCTCTCAACTCTCCCTTTCAATCATCAAAAATCTCATTTTCGGTCACAACCCACCCCTCTCCTTTGTTCACAACAACCCTACCTGCCTATCCTTTACATTTTTCTCTCTTTTCAACCCATACATTCCCCATTTTGTCTCAAAATCGTGCACACCCCCTACCCTATTTCATTTCTTCTTCTTTCTTCTTAAACCTTGGTCGTTTGGGCCTCTACAACCGCTGTTGAGACCCAAATTCATGGTAAAGCAAGGAGAGCAGCCCTTTCTCTCTCTTATCGTCACTTTCCATGGCTTTCCTCGCCATTGTTTCGGCCATTTTCCCCGTCTCCGCCGTCCTTTCTCTTATGGGAAAGAGGAAGACAGCTGCAGATGAAGCTGGACCTAGCCGTCCAACCCGTTCGAGGAGAGAAGTGGACAATGAAGCCAGCCTTAGCCCAGTTCGGGAGTTTAGGTCGAAGCGGGACCTAGATCCTCAACTTCTGATCAGACATGCCTTTTCGATAGGCTTCGAATACAGTCGTTTTGCTGGTCGTAAGATTGTGTGGATGAGAGAATGTTTGGGCTACACCCGATGATGGACCACTTGGTGGACATTGAATGGGGTTCTATATTTGAAGGTGAGTCTCCTGCATGTGAGAACACGGTTTGTGCCTTCTACGCCCATATCATAGACCCATCGTTGGAGCCTCTTCAGTTCAGGGTCTCTGTGAAGGGCATAAGGTGCACAATTACTGTGGCTGAGGTGGCTCGGGTCATGAAGGTCCCACGTGGTCAAGTGCTTCCTAATGACAACTTCTCCAAGAGTGCGCGAGAAAGGGATCGCCGTATGTGATACCTTTGTGGTCGACGGGTCTCTTAGACGCGAGAAAACTGTCTTGCGGCGTTGAAGTTGATAGAGGACTTCCGTTTGCTCTATCACATTTTCACATATAATGTGTATCCCCGGTGGGGTAACCACACGGATGTACTCGGTTGATGGTGGACTTCTTATACAGGATGGGACAAGGGGACAACTTATGCCTGCCCATGTTCGTCCTATTTTAGATAGTTCAGGTCGTTCGATCTATTAGGAACAACCTTTCGCTTCCATTTGGCCGCCTGATATGCAAGATGGCTCGAGATGTCGGCTATAGGCTGAACATGGAAGACCTTGTACCAGTCCGGGTCATAAGCGAGGCCACACTTAACAATATGAAGATCGGCCATCGACAGCAGCAAGCCCGACTCGACGAGTCTGGAGATGAGTCAGATAGCGCCGGTGAGGAGAGTGTTGACCTCGAGGCAGGAAGCGCAGAAGGAAATGGTGATGAGATACAGGAAGATGAAGAAGAGGCTCAGGATACTGAGGAGAGCTCTCCTCCTGGAGCACCAGAGCCAGACGCTGCTTAGGCTGCGAGGGATGCCTGTATGGTTCACATTGAGGAGAACCAGGCCGCCCTGCGGCAAGAGGTTGGACAGGTTCGAGCTGAACTTGGTGAGACCCGAGCCAAGCTTGAGGTGACTGAAGCATACATTAAGAGAAGTTTTAAGAAGGTGTCCCGCACGTTGAAGACCATCCCGTGCTGTGTACAGGACAAGGATGCTCCTCCTCCATCGCCTGATTCGGATGCTTAGTCATCCATACTGTTGTTTGTAGTTTGTTTTGCTTACCGCTTTAGGTAGTTTATGTTTTTCATGTTGATGGATGTAGTAGGTAGTAGTATGTTTTTGTAGTAGTTGAAACTTGGTTGTATTAGCTCCCCTGCATTTTCTGTCATAATTCATGTAACTTTGTATTCCATGTATTATGACAATTTTGGTAATGAAATGCATACAACCTCTTTTGCTATGATGTGTCTGGAATGCTTAAGTGATTGCGTATTGTGTTGCCATGCTTTATCTCACAAGCGATGTACCCTATGTTGTATAGGGCATGCCACGACAGTATACACGGAGTACGGCATACCTCCTTCTCACTGACTCGATAGACCAGACTCCTTCTCGTAGAGGTTTAGACTCAGATTAGCCTCCTGCTGGTCCTACTGGTGGACTGCCACCTTATACACCTCCGATTCGCTAGCAGCACCGGGCATCCTCATCTACACAGCATGACCCACAGGTTGCTCCACCTCCTGATAGGTTTGAGCAGATGATGATGCTGATGCAGCAGCAGCATTAGCAGCTTCTTGCGGTCTTATCAGCTCAGGGTGGCAATGCGGCTCCACCTTCATCATCTACACGACCAGAGACCGCAGAGCCTCCTGGTCAGGCTGAGGCTATACCTCCCCCTGCGCCTGCTGTACCCCCTATTGGAGATGTTGGTACTCGTGGCCTACTCGAGCGATTCAAGCGCTTGAGGCCTCCCACATTCACGGGTTCTCACAGACCCGAGGAGGCTGAGTTTTGGCTAGACCGCATCTCCAAGATGCTACGGATGCTACACTGTACTGAGGCAGAGCAGGTCGAGTTGGCCACTTTCATGTTCGAGAGGGAGGCCAGCCTGTGGTGGGATAGTGTACTGCGGTCTATTGCAGTGGTCTATGTGTGGACTTGGGCAGCATTTGAGTTCCGGTTCCATGAGAAGTATTACCCGCAGACCTACAGACACGAGCGGGAGGATGAGTTTTTACGCCTCAGGCAGGGAGGCATGACAGTCACTGAGTACGAGCATCGCTTTATGGAGTTAGGCCGCTTTGTCCCGACCATCCTTGTTGATGAGCAGATGCGGATACGCCATTTTTCTGGGGGTTTGCGACCTGATATATGGTCGAAGATGTGCTGTGTCAGTATACCTTCTTACGCGGAGCTGGTTCACATGTCTATGATGGCCGAGCAGGATGTTGATTGGCTGACTCGTTCTCGTGGTACTATGGTCACGAGACCACGACCTGATGCACAGAGTAGGCCTTTCCTCGGCAAGAGGCCTCGCATCGACTCTCCCCCTAGGATCGCAGCGCCAGTACTTCCGATGAGGCGCCCAAGAGTGACCTGTTCTTTCTGCGGGAAACCGGGTCATCCTGCAGAGAGCTGTTTTTCACGTATGAGGGCTAGCGAGTTCTCACCACCACAGAGGCTGGATCGCCCTCACCCTCAGGCCTAATCAGCTCCACCTTTATGGACTGCCCTTGCTCATCTGTCTTTCAGACCACCTGCACCTCGCTTCCGGCCGCCTCAACGGCCCATGGTACCTCAGCCTAACCGATCTCAGCAGGCGCGTGTTCATGCGCTTACAGCAGACGAACCAGAGACTGCACCTTCAGCACCGATGGCCTTCGAGGTCACTGCACATGTACAAGGTATTCTAGTCTTTCTATTGGTGGACACCATGTCTACTATCTCTATTGTATCATATGCTGCGGTCAAGCAACTAGGGTTGGAAACTAGTCCTATGATTGGGATGAGACTCCTTACTGCCACAAGGACTTTCTCAGACTCCACTACGATGTGTAGGGGTTGTTTGATAGACCTAGGGAGCAGGACAGTGGTTGTCGACCTGTTGGTCACACCGCTCCATAATTATGATGTGATTCTCGGCATGGACTAGCTCGTGGAGATGAAGGCCGAGATCGATTGCGATACTCAGATCATGACAACACGTGGACCTGACGGCACGGTCTTTACTTTCCCAGTGCAGGTCAGTTGGTATTACCCGCATCAGTAGTTACGCTACCCTATTAGAGCAGGTTGATGGTCCGACGTTGGGAAATACGCCTGTGGTTCAGGATTTTGCAGGTGTGTTTGCGACGATTCCTGGTTTGCCTCTTCGGTGCGAGATCGACTTCACCATTGATCTTACGCCTAGTGCGACACCTATCTCATTGCCGACTTATCGTATGCCTCCATGTGAGATGGAGGAGCTGAGGAAACAGATTGACGGGTTGCTAGAGAAGGGTTTCATTCGACCTAGTGTATCCCCTTAGGGTGCACCCATGTTATTTGTAAGGAAGAAGGATGGTTCTCAGCGATTATGTATTGATTACCTTAGGTTGAACCAGGTCACTGTGAAGAACAAGTATCCTTTGCCTAGGATAGATGATCTATTTTGATCAGTTGAAGGGGACAAAGTATTTCTCGAAGATCGACTTGCAGTCAGGGTACCACCAGTTGCGCGTCAGAGATGAAGACGTGCAGAAGACAGCTTTCAGGACATGTTTTGGGCATTATGAGTTCTTGGTGATGTCGTTCAGTCTTACGAACGCACAGGCCGTGTTCATGGACTTGATGAACAGGGTATTTTGGCCATTCTTATACTGATTCATTATCGTATTCATTGATGACATCCTAATATATTCCATGAGTTGGGAAGAGCACGAGGTGCACCTGAGAGCGGTATTGGATGCCTTGAGGAAGAATCAGTTGTTTGCGCAGTATAAGAAGTGCAACTTCTGGCAGGAAGAAGTCAAGTTCCTGGGACATGTGGTGTCCAAGGATGGTATAGCTGTAGACCTTGCTAAGGTAGCCGCGGTTTAGGATTGGAAGTAGCCTGGCTCGTTACCGAGGTGAGGAGTTTTCTTGGCCTGGCATTGTATTATCGACGCTTCATTCGAGACTTCTCGAAGATTGCCAGGCCGTTGTCACAGTTGACGCGTAAGGATTTGAAGTTCACCTGGAATGAGAAGGCAGAAGAAGCTTTTCAGGAGCTGAAGGACAGGTTGACTTCTGCCCCTGTGCTAGTATTGCCAGAGCAAGGGGTTAAGTACACGATATACACTGACGCGTCTCGCGTTGGTTTGGGTTGTCCTTATATAGAAGGACAGGGTGATTTCGTATGCCTCGAGACAATTAAGGAAGAACAAGGAGAATTACCTTACACACGACCTGGAGTTGGCAGCTGTCATCTTTGCATTGAAGCTCTGGAGACATTACCTCTACGGAGACGAGTTCGAGCTTTTCTGCGACCACAAGAGCCTTAAGTATATATTCACGCAGCGAGACTTGAATATGAGACAACGTCGATGGATGGAGACCTTGAAGGACTTTAAGTTTGAGGTTTCCTACCATCCTGGCAAGGTGAACCTTGTGGCAGACGCGTTGAGCCGCAAGAAGACTATAGCATTTGCAGCCCCGTTGATGATAGCAGAGTGGGACATGGTTGAGTTCGTGTGGGACTTCGAGCAGAAACTCACCGTGGAGGCGCCATTTGAGTGTGTCGCGCACGTTCGGGTGCGACCACTTATTGATGATCGGATTATCGAGGCCCAGAAGGGCAATGAACGGTTGTCTGAGCTTCGAGAGCAAGCTAGCGACGCCGAGGACTCCGAGTGGAGAGTTGGTTCAGATGGGGGTCTACGATTCCTTGGCCGCCTATGCGTTCCTGATATTCCTGACTTGAGACAGGAGTTTCTCGAGTCTGCTCACAATACGAAGCTCGCGATGCATCCTGGTAGCACGAAGATGTACCGGGATATGAGGCAGTCGTATTGGTGGGACAACATGAAGGCGTATATCGCAGAGTATGTGTCTCTTGTCTGACGTGCCAGCAGATCAAAGCAGAACATCGCCAACCTCCTGGACTGCTTCAGCCCATGCCCATAGCAGAATGGAAGTGAGACTTCATTTTCATGGATTTCATATTAGGGTTGCTGAAGACGAGGAAGGGACACGATTCCATTTGGGTGATTGTGGACCGGTTGACCAAATCGGCCCATTTTCTCCCTATTAGAGTCACGAACTCTGCAGACGAGTTGGCTGGCTGTACATCAGAGAGATTATGCGTCTGCATGGAGTTCCCCTAGAGATCGTGTCGGACAGAGACACTCGGTTCACATCTATCTTCTGGACTCGTATCCAGGAAGCGATGGGTGTGAAGTTGAAGTTCAGTACGGCATTTCATCCTCAGATTGACGGGCAGACAGCGGGTGAATCAGATTTTGGGAGGATATGTTGTGAACATGTGTGTGGACTTCAAGGACAGTTGGGATGACTGTCTCCTTATGCAGAGTTCGCCTACAACAACAGCTTCCAGGCGAGTATTGGTATGGCTCTATATGTGTACACATCCCGGATTTTTGCCAACCTGGGATTAGACGTCCTTAGGCGATGGGTCGATCCTAACACCTTATTAACTTGTCAGAACTGAATCCCACAGTCTAAAATCGCTCCTTAACCCATTTCCTTCACAAATCCCACCCTTCACCACCTTGTTTTTTAAATTTTCTAAGTACTTTCACATTAGACACTACCTTAAAGTTTAGGTGATGAGAACAATACTTAAACTAAACAATGCTACAAAGGTCTAAGTACCACCTCAGACCGAAATCACTCAGGACTAAATCCTTTAGAAATTAGGCGAGATTTAGCTAGTGTTAAACTAGAGTGCCTGTGAAATTAGCACCAATCACTTTAAAAATACGATCTGCAAGACCCAAACTTGTAGAATCGTTGACGCTATGTTACCTAAAATCTAGGATCAATCTCATTACCCCACCTGCTCTCTCAGGAGCATCTCGAAACTCCATATCAGATCTGGACCGTACGTCGGAAGTCCGATTAACACGAAGTTAAGGAACTAGGACCGCCTCGCTGGGCTTGACAACCATCTAGGAAATCAAATCCAGATAGTGTCCCAGCGTTATTCACTTGAGCTTGGAGTGAAGAGTGTGAGAATTGTGAAATTAATTCAAAATAAAATATCTTGAATAGTAATCTGGCACCTCTCGCTTGCGGATCAGTTTTAAGCAAGCAGACCGTCAGAATCAGACCAAATTACACCATCGGATCAGGAGAAATTTCATACACATTTACATGTACTCGGAATCTCCGATCGAGATCCGCTGACCGTTGAACTGAAACTGGTCCGCCACGCGTGATCTGGAATCTCGACCGAAACGAAAACTTAATAGAATGTAGATCCGGTGTCTGTGAGCTTAAGTCCGACCTTTGGCTCAAGGAGGCCAGCCAGAAGTCCTCCATTGAGCTGAAACAGATGCCTTTTGGACAAAACCCAAGTATACCTTGTTCCCAAGTCTATTTCGGTGAGTTTTTTAGACTATATAAGGACTTAGAACCCTCTCTCTCACGCCATACGAATTTGAGATTTGAGAGAGAGAAAAGAGAGAAAAGAGGGAGAAAGTGTGGGGCAGTGGGAGATCCTTCCTGCCACTCTTCCCTGCCGCTCCACGAGCTCCACCGCTCCGTTCTCATCGCTTTTTCGGCGATTCCAGCCCCGTTTTTAGGTAAGAAACCCTAACCCTAATCTGATTTGGGGCTTGAGTGGTTGTAGGTTATGAAATAGCTAACCTATTTTGTTCTATAGGTTGCCAAACTGCCGAATACGGAAGCTTAGCAAACCTATTGGATTCGTTTACGATTCTACGACAAAAGGTGCGGACTTTAGGTGTATAGGTTATGGTTTTCAACGCTTTCAATGTCAGATAATGATAGATTCATGATCTGCATGCAATTGCACATGTACAAAGTGCTATCTGTTTTCCGTTTCGATTAAAGATGAAAAATATGGAATTCTACATACTCTAGGTATTTGAAAGAAAGTACCGTATACTTACAAATTTTGGAAATGTGTATAACATGATTATTTGCTGTATGAATATATTATATGTGGATAAATTACCTGTTTGAAGAAAGGATTCGCCCTATACATGTTTTGCTCATATACACTATGTATGTTGAAATTGTTGTATTCTAGAAAGTACCGTATACGTATAAATCTTGGAGATGTGTTTGGCATGATTATTTGCTGTATGAATATACTATATATGGATAAAATACTTGCTTGGCGAAAGGTTAGCCTTAATACATGTTTTGCTAACATACACCATGTATGTTGTAATAGTGTATTCTAAGTGTTTGTGAAAATGACTGAATGAGTATAGAATTCTCATTCGTGCTCGCCATGAACTAATTGTCATGGATAATTGAATTGTTGTATTGGCGATACCCCTTTGACGAAAGGATTTGCCCTAAATCACGCCACGGCCAATACACACTATATATGCTAAAATTGTGTGCCCAAGTGTTTTGTGGAAATGACTGAATGAATATGAAACTGGATTCCTGCTTGACATGACTATCCATCGTGGGTGTACGCGTGTTATGATTGGGGCAACTCCCTAGTGAAAGGATTTGGCATAATGCTTATGTGATCACATATGTCATGTATGTTGATACATGTATTTTAAAGGTGTTTGTTTAAATGTCTGAATGAGTAGTAGTTAGTAAATTGTAATGGTTAAGGGTGTTGAGATATGATTCTCAACTCCTTTAACTATGTGTATGATTTCCTGGATTTTGTGTGATTAGGAATTGAATATGTACAAAACTCATGCTTGTGTTGTGCTTCATAACATGCTCAACTGCTTTTATGATTTTATTTATGTAATGCATATGTTAAAATTCATGTTTAGGTGTATGATCCGTCATGGGTGATGGGGGAGTGGAGCAACGAATGCCTGCAACAGCCCTGGCAGCCCTAACGGATATTATCAGACTTTGATTGTATGATTTGAACCTTGATCCATTACTGCTTTAACTATCTGAAATTGATCGTGTTTGGGGCTATGATTATAGTCCAGACAATCAGTACCGAATTGAATTGTGGCTATGATTCATTTGCCACGTGAGATGTGTTCGACGAACTCGAGTCATACTTCGGTTGGCGATAGTGGTTGGCCACGCGAAGTGCTTATGCACTTCATGTCGTTCAACTTGTTGTGCGCTCGAGCTAGCCGAGCTCGTCAAGCAACCCGATCTGTCTTATGTATGTTCACCATGTTTGGACGCTACTGCTTGAACCTAGGGTACCAACTTACCAGTGAAATCCCTTTTAACCATGGTACCTCGACCGCTAAGACTCATAAGCCGGGCATGGTGGTATGGG